>CAUYQV010071796.1:0-40526 GCA_963574575.1 Galagoides demidoff | reverse complement strand
TTTTTTTTTTTTTTTTTTTTTTTTTTTTGAGACAGAGTTCCACTTTGTCACCCTTGGTAGAGTACTGTGCAGTCACAGCTCACAGCAACCTCAAACTCTTTGGCTCAAGCAATTTTCTTGCTTCAGCCTCCTGAGTAGCTCAAACCCAGGCTGGTCTAAAACTCATGGGCTCAAGCGATGGGCTCAAGCGATCCACTCACTTTCGCCTCCCACAGTGCTAGGATTACAGGTGTGAGCCACCACGCCAGCCTGAGGGGTAGTAATCATCTCTCCAAATATTCAAGACCTCTTGTTTTCTGTGAACATTATAACTTTTGTGCTGTTGGAAGCTAGATTATGCTTGATTCCTTAAAGAGGGCAGGGCTTTATTTTGTCATATTGTTAAGTGATTAGTTGGATCATTTTCAGAATTTCTCTTCAGTTTTACTAGCTGTCAGCTTTTACTCTAGGACTAATTTATTTAGAAATAATCTGGAATACTTTTCTGCAGGTGTTGAAACATCTTTTTCTGAAGCACTCTCCTCTCTGGTACTCAGGTTCATACACTGCAGCCATTTCTGCCTCCCTGAAATCCAATCACTAGCCTCCCACTCCGGCAAGTGTCGGGGTTCCATCTGAGCCCCTTCATTGCTCTTCAGCCTGGAAACTGCGTGGTGAGGGTAAACTTGGAGAATTATAGGGCTCAGGTTATTGTTCTCTCTTTTTGTAAGGATCATATTTTTTCAATGAGACACGCTGCCTATTATACAGTGATGCCTGAAAGGAGTTATTTCATATATTTTATTTAGTTTTCTAGTTGTTTTTCACAAGGCAGCAATTCCTGTAGCAGTCAATCCTTCCTGGGCTGAAGTGAAGTCCTCGTGCGTTTAAATGTTGGAGTGCTGGAGAGCTATGTGTGCGGTCTTTCCTTTTCAAGTTCCTTTTTTATACTCTTCTCCTAAATGATCTTATCCAGCCCACTCACTTTCCGTGTTATTTATATACTGATGAATCAAGTCTATAATTCAAGAGCCCAGACTTTCTCTCTGCTCCGCTATAGCCAGCTGCCTACTTGACATTTCAATCTGTTAGACCTTTCTGCATAATTCTGACCAAAAAAACAGAACTATTGATTGTTAGGCCTGCAATAAATGAAATCAACATTCACATAGAGGTTAAGACCAAAAACTTAAGACCCATCCTTGATTTCTTACTTTCTTTAACCCTCACCTTCAGTACATCAACACATACTGAAGGTTCTGTCTCCAAAATACATGCTCCTTTTTACAATTTCTCACCATTTTTTTATTATGTAGGCTTAGTTGAAAGTCTACAAAATTAATCAGATAATATCACTCCTTTCTTAAAATTCTCTTTCAAAAAGCAATGAAATAAAATCTTCGTACCCAGGTCAATAGAGCCCTCCGTGATCACCTAATTTTGTTTTTTTATTTCTCTAGAGACTATGGTTGAGCCCTACCAGCTACTTTCTGTCCCTCAAAAACAAGCTTGCTTCTACCTTCAGGATTTCACAGTGAACCCTTCATCTCCTTTGAAACTCTTTTAGCTTTTGATGACATTTATGGGACAATTTATACAGGGGACAATCTGTACTTCTTTCTTCCCTCTGTAGAGGTGGAAAGAAACCATCCCTGCCTCTTCTATAACATCCTCACTTTTATCTTCATATTTTTACAGAAGTTATTAGTATTTGCTTTTGTATCCATGTGTCTATTTATTTTTTCTTTTCTTCAACCAGGATGAAAATTTCTTTCTCAACTGGTGGTAATTGATTTATTAATCAATATATTATCAGCTCTTAGAAGAGTGCCTGGTGCAAGGCAGAAAGTAATTTAATAATTACTAAATATATGAATACATAAATAATTACAGCTCATTAGAAACATGTAATTTATGTATGAAGAAAGCATTTGATATAGAAACTGTTACAGCAATGAAATTTGTCATAGGTTAGCATAGAGTTTTGTCAGAAATTTTCTGTTGATATATGACATTATAATAAATGTTATTTTTGTCTTTTGATTACAAGTAAGTCTAAACATAAAAAGGACTTGATCCAGTCAGAAGCACACAATAAAGAAAAAATTATAATATTATTTATAAAACTACATATTATCACCTTTGAAATGTAATAAAATACATTAAGTAGACATTATTTATTTTCTAAATATTTTCTGTTCTATAACATAATGATAGAGAATCAAGAATAAAAATCTTTCTGGAGTATTTTTGAAAGAAAATTGTATTTACATAGGTTACACAGGACTCTAAACCATAAACATTTGATAGGTGAGGGAAGTATTTCCATAACTTATTTATATAACATATATAACTTTTATGAACTTGTATACTTCCTTTCCATCCCTGCATCTTTCAGATTGAGCTTGTTATCAATTTTATTTGTGTTGTGCTGTTTCTTTTTTTCTACACAGGTTTATCAATCAACAAAACTATACTTTGCTCAAATCATGGAGAACAAAGAAACTTCGTGAATGAAAAGGGAAGCTTCCATCCATGATGATTTTATGTTATTGATAAGTCTCCTGAAGTTTTTACTGAAAATATTTGAAACCACTATGCAATTTGGCTGAGTCATGAAGGTTCTCAAGCTTTCCAAATAAAATTGCTTGTCAAATAGCATAGGGAAAACATAATATGGTATATTAAGAAATTTAAAGATATATATATAAATATATATGTATCTTCTACATATAGTTGCTGCCGTGTGTGTTGAAATATATCCTGTTAGAGTAGAAAAAAACAAGGACTCTGCCATTTAAGATAAAACACCGAATCAGAAATGCAGTGTATTTTTTTCTTTTTTTTTTTTTTTTTGAGACAGAGCCTCAAGCTATCCCCCAGGGTAGAGTGCCATGGCATCATAGCTCATAGCAACCTCCAACTCCTGGGCTCAAGCGAGTCTCCTGCCTCCACCTCCCAAGTAGCTGGGACCACAGGCGCCCACCACAACGCCCAGCCATTTTTTGGTTGCAGCCATCATTGCTGTTTGGCGGGCCCAGGCTGGGGATTCGAACCCACCACCTTAGGTGTACGTGGCTAGCGCCTTAGCAGATTGAACCACAGGTGCCGAGCCTATGATTTAATCAAGTTTTACAATTTCTTTGAGCTCTGGCTTTTGTCTATGTGTTATACAGAGTATCTAGCTCATTGCATGGGATGATGATGAAATGAATAAATAAAAGCAATCCTAAGAAGGCCTGGCATACAGTAAAACCATCAGTAAAAATGTTGCATATATATATATATATATATATATATATATAAATATATAATGATTACTATTATTACTATCCATGAAGTTTGTTTAATTCCTATGTTTAATTTGTATGGCTATTATGAGAACAAAATAAAGTATCTATACAATCATAAGAAAGTATATTTGGGGGTACATAGTCAAACCATAGCAGAATACATCTATCTTAATGATATTGTAAGAGTCAGAAGTATTATAATAAAAGGTGTTACACATTAGTAAACCTGATCTTTTTTCTTCCAAACATTGTTACCATTTCTTGCCTTGTTCCCTAACAATGACGCTCCCTGTGTGTTGCTGCTAAAGGTGTCTACCTCAGGCCACTGCCCAAACTTTCAACCAACCAGCAAAAATGTGTTCTGACAGCTTTCCATTTTTTTTACTTGTTTATATATCCACTTATCTATGTACTTATCCATTACTCTTTCAACATGTATTCACTGATGTAGTAATTTACGGTAGGCACCGTGAGAGGCCAGGAAGAGCAGAAGGAACCCAGAGGAATGCCCCTGCCTTCACGCATGTTGTACTCCACACTAAGAGACTGTCTTTACCTCTATCTAGGACAGAAAAGGAGTGGAATGGCATCGCCTGGGAAGGCTGCTTTGAATAAGATGTAAGAAAGGCCTTTCTAGGACAGTGATACACAGGTGGACATCTGAATAAGGTGAATACGATGATTGAGATACAGTCCAGCCCATGGCTGGTGGACAAGACAGGTGTATATAATGATAAATTAGTCCCACTGAAATAATTACTGCGATAGTGTGTTACATCGGAAGCTTTGACGGGAGTACCAAGATATGACGAATATCAGATGAGTTGCAAGACTAATCAAAATGCAATTTTCGTGGGAAATACAACAAGTTTCATGAACCCTAAACCTCTCATACATTTCAAAGGTGAAGAAAATTTCTTTTTACATATCAAGAGAATGATTTTAAAAAGATGAATTCCAAAGAATATTATGTAGATTATGTCTAAGAACTTTAGAGAAAGATCCACAAACTGGGGTGTGAAGGATAAGCCTTTTTTCTTTCTTTCTTTCTTTCTTTTTTTTTTTTTGTTAGCAGGCTGAGTCAGGAGTTGGGTGATAGGAAGAGAAAGAGCAATTGAAGAAGTAACAACTCATATGAAGCCAACAATAAATAAGAATTGATAATTTTGATAAATTATCAAAGATGCTGTAAGGTCCAGGGCATCAGAAGCTGATGCTTGAAAGCGTGGTTGGAGTCCTATTCTGAAGAGATCTCTATGGAATTTTACCTATAGCTTTTGGAACAGCATTAACAGTTCATCATGGGAGTGCCAGGAAATCCAGGATATTTGCAGCAAGCTCCTTGGGGATGGTACGGAAATCTACCTGAGAGCTGTGGTGTTCTCTGTAAAATGAACACATAGCAACCTTCTGACCTCACCTTTTGTTTTCACTCATATTGGTCCATGGCTGATTTTAGGGATTTGGAGCAGGCACTATATAGGCTTCCTCCTGAACTTGAAGCAAGAATCTTGCAGTCTCTAATGCAACAGGCTCAAACAAACATGCTAAAACGGCCTTCCTGGTGGTCACCAATTCAGTGCTCTTGGGCTTTTCCTTAAGGCCTAACAATCATTGTCATGGTTTTCCTTTAACATATAGTGACAGTAAGCTATCGACGACCAAATCAAAACTTGTAGTTCAACAAAGCTGAGTCACTGATAATACTTCAGCTCATTTTCTACAAAATAGTGATCGCAGAAAACAATCCAAGGGAAATCACTGGACCAGCGAGAGCTCATTTCTGATTTAATTATTCGTGTCACCAGGGACCATACTTGCTGAACTTCGTGCTCAGAATATTCCATCCACCTTTTTTCTGTGGAACTATTTTTTTCCTTTAGTAAAAATTACGTGGCAAAGAAAACTACCAGTAAAATGTACCTATATTTGCTCTAATTTGAAAGAATTATGTTTTTCTTTACATATTTTAATTTTTACTTGTCATATGCAGCCTGGTATTTTATACATTGAATCACCAAGTATCTATTCAAGAATCGCGTCCATGTTAACATTTAGCCCATGCCCCAGTTCTTATTATAAAAAATGCTACAATGTACATACATTATTCATTCTTTAACAAATATTTATTGAACACCTTATATGCCACATATGGTTGTAGACGATGAAAACTGCAGCTTAAATTCTGAAGGTCAGAGAACACTAATAAAGAAATAAATTAATAGAAATTTCCTTTCTGTCCTCGTCTCATTACCACCTCCCAACGGCAACGACTCCACTGATTTTTACCATCATAGATTAATACTGCCTGTTCTAGAAGTTCATATAAATGGAATCGTACAATATGCCCCTTGTACGTCTGGCTTCTTTCATTCAGCCTGGTGCTGACATGTATTCATATTATTATAGATAAGTAGTCCGTTTCTATTTATTTTTCAGTGGTGTGTGTATGAACACTCCACAGTTTATTGACTTGTTCACTTGTTGATGGCTATTTGAGTCTTTCCCATTTGGCTATTATGAATACACTTTCCAGAAATATTCATTTATAAGTTGTGCTTATAAGTTGTGCGTATGTGTGTCTTTGTGTGCAAATGTTTTAATTTCTTTAGGGTACATAACCAGTGGGGGGTGTTTTGAGTCAGATTCAGTACAGGCTTAACTTTATAAAAAGTACCAGGTAGTTTTGCAAAGTGTTTTATAATTTTACATTCCTACTAGCAACGTATTTCTGTAGCTCAATAATCGATATTGTAGGCATCCTAAAATTTTAGCCATTGTAGTGACTGTGAAGTTGTATCATTGTTTTATTTATATACCACTGATGAATAAAAGTTGAGACACTGATCCATTTTTCTGGTGCTTATGGAACATTTCTAGGTTTTTTTTTTTTTTTTTGTACAAAAGGTCTTTATTGGTGGGGGAGGGAGCCTGCAGAGCAGCACCAAGGAGAGAAAAAGAGGAGAGAAAAGAGGGGAGAGAGATGAGGAGAGAGAGGGAGAGCAGAGAAGGGAGAGCATGGAACATTTCTTATTGTATTTTTTTTGAGACATAGTCTCGCTTTATCATCCTCAGTAGAGTGCTGTGGAGTCATAGCTTACAGCAACCTCAAACTCTTGGGCTCAAGCGATTCTCTTGCCTCAGGCTCCCAAGTAGCTGGGACAATAGGCACCTGCCACAATGCCCAGCTATTTTTAGAGAAGACGTCTTGCTCTGGCTCAGGCTGGTCTAGAACATGTAAACTCAGACAATCCACATGCCTCAGCCCCCAAAAGTGCTACGATTTTAGGCATGAGCCACCGCACCGAGCCTAGTGTATCATTTTATAATTTGTGTCTCCCTGATGAATAAAAGTTCTTGAGAAACTGAGTCACTTTTCTTGTGTTTATTGGACATTTCTATATCTTTCTTTGTGATATATTATTTCTATTCTTTTGCCTGATTTTTATTGTTTCTTCTTTTTACTAGCAGTATCTGTATTTTATATGCTAAATACAAGTATGTTTGCAGAAAATATTTTCAATTCTGTGACTTGCCTAAACATTTTCTAATGACGATCTTCAGGTGAGCAGATCATTTTAATAGTAAAAAATCTATATTCTTTAACAGTTAGTATTTTCTTTATCCTTATGAAGAAATCATTGCTTACCCCAAGACCTCAACACCATACTTCTCTATCCCCTCTAGAACCTTTATAATTTGAATTGTTAAAGGTGTGGGAATATGGATCTACCTCAAAACCATTTCCTTTATCCTCCTTTCTTTGGGTCACATATTATTTTCTCCTTAGGGATAGCCAGTTTTTCCAGCTCCCATCTTTACTAAAAGACTTTCCTGTCCTCGATGTTATTCATGTATCATTGTTTAAAATCATCTTACCATAAAACTATGGGTTTATTTCTGGGTTTTATTCTGTTCATTGTATTTAATTTTTCTATCATCTGTCAATACCACGATGCCTTAATTACTATAACTTTATGGAAATTCTTTTTCTTTTTTGCTGATTTTGGCCAAGGCTGGTTTTGAACCTGAACCTGCCACCTTCGGCATATGGGGCCAGTGCCCTAATTCTTTGAGCCACAAGCTCCACCCCTTTATGGTAATTCTTGAAAAGTATGTACCATAACTTCTGTGCCATGTGGCCTTTCTGTACAGCAGCTCAGTGTGGCACCTTGAGCTTCAAAGGTAGCAACTGAACTTTTTTTTATCAAGGTAGACGTCACAATCTTATGGAACATGACCATATATGCGTATGCAAGTATATGTTGCTTTCCATGTTGTGATCTACCTGTTAGAAGCAAGTCACGGGTCTTACCTACACTTAAGGTAAAGAAGGTACTAAATAGCACCAATTCTAGGAGACTGAAATTGTGAGGTCTTCCTTAGAGTCTTTCTACCCCACAGTATAATTATAAAAAAAACACAGACGTCAAAACTTAGTTTAATATGTTATGATGCAATCAAACACTAAGATCTAAAAAGAACTTTAGGAAATACCAGAACTAATCATGGTTTTATGTAAAGTAAATAAAAAATATATGTGCAGATTGATTCCCACTAAATCTACTAAATAATTCTAAACTATGAGCAAAAAACCACTTTGAAAGTGAAAGCGCTAAAATATTATCAGATTTTGCTTTACAGTAGTTTTTATTTGTTTACTTGCTTTGTAATCTTTTTCTGATTTTCCAAATAATGCGTGGCATCTTAATTGTATACAATTATATTTGTACAGTTAGAAAAAAATGATACATTTCACAAATAAAAGTCAGAACTAGCTTTTTATAGAACTCTTTTTGTTTCCTTCTTTCCCTGGTTGGCAGAGGATTGACTGCAATCCTGAAACCCAGGAATCAGCAAACTTTTCATTGTGCTTGTCAAATGTCAAGAAAATCTGACTACTTACAAGAAACTCAGTGACCCCTGGCAGCTTCCTGCCATTGCAGCAAAATCTCATCAGGATTGAAAGAAACCTCTCTGGGACAGACATCTGACTTCCATTGCAATTAAAATCGCCGAACACAAAACTGAAACATCTTTATGTGAAAAACTCCATTCAGGTCCAAGAAAACTGCTGAGTCTGTGTGGGGACATAATGTAGACGTATTTGAAACAATCTTCTTTGAATGTTTCCCTGTACATGTTCCTAAAAAAAATGCATGTAATTTCATTAAATATAATCTTAGTCACTAGTTGTAAAATGAAATAAAAGTATATGGAACACTATAATTACATCTTCAAGATGAAGAAGATTATAATATGTATAAGAGTTAAGAATTCATTTTAACCAACTCTTATTCTCAAACTTAAGTGAGGATACTGAATGCTAAAATAGTAAGAAATGCTACAATTAAACCCCATATCAGCACCACACACCACATACTGTTTTAACAAGCAATCAACTAAACAAAGGCATGTTATTTTCTCTAAGTTAGAAGAAAACTGGGATCAGGTCATGAATTCCCTTTCTCTCTCTCTCTCTCCCCCTCCCCCATATCTCCATCTGCCTTAGGTCATATGGGCTGTTATAATGAAATACCATAGACTGGTGGGTTGTTAACAATAAAAATCTATTTCTCACAATTCTGGAGGGTGGGAAGTCTAATACCAAGATGCCATGAGATTAGTGAGGTCCTGGGTCCTGTTTCCTTGTTCATAGTGGCACCTTCTTATTATGTCCTCACGTGGTGAAAGAGTGAAGAAGCTCCCTTGGGCCTCTTTATAAGGGCACTTATCCCATTGATGGAGACCCCAGCCTTATGGCTTAATTACCTCCTGGAGGCCCCTATCTCCTAATGTTACTGCCTTAGTTAGATGTTAGGTTTCCAATGTATGAAATTTGGTGGGACATACACCTTCAAACCACAGAATCCTCTCTCTTTCTCTTTCTCTCATTCTCTCACTCAGACACACACACACACACATACACATCCTCTGATTTGTTGCTAATTTTCATTCATGGTTTAGTTTATTTCTTTCCTGTACCTTTTTCCTCAGACTGAAGAAATCTCTACAAGTGTCTGTTTCATGCTAACAAATATTGGGAGTACTGAATAGAGATTATCTACAATTGGTCACCTTTTTCAATAAGGGAGAGGGAATCACCAAGCAAGGCAGACATGTCGAGGTTTAATAAGCTACATGCATAGTCCGTATAGTATGAAGGCTAAGTCCAAGAACTCACATTTTATTGGCCTGAATCACTCTTGCCATTTGGCATAGTTCATGGTACTTAATTTGGGATTGAAAATGTGCATGGTACATATTTGGGGCTGGGGGATGTTTTTTCTCATAAAGGTATTTTTTCACTGTAGTTGAATGTAAGAAACTAAAAATTTTCATTACATGTGTCACAGAAAAGTGTCAGAGAATCGCAGACAAGAGAAACACTCTCTGACTTCCATGTCATACGTTAAATCCTCAGCAACAAAACATTATATTAAGCTGTTTGATAAGGAATGTTAGAATTATTGTTCAATTTGTGTCTGATCTGAAATGTCTGACCATAAATACTGTTTAGAGAGAAAGGCAAATTCATGATTTCCTATCTTTACTTTATTGCCAATTTTGTTTAGTGACCTCCTGATCCATTCAACTATAGCAATGCTAATATTTAATTAAAAGTATGATTAAATTGAGTAAATTCATAACTTTAAAACCACTCTATTTTTATTCCAAACAAGTGATTTTTTGTTTTTATTGGTCTTACTGTTGCAGAGAATAATGTTATGGATGGAAATTAATACTTTTTAAAAAAGTCTTTGAGCACTCTGACTTATTGTATCCAAAGAAACACAGGGAAAAAATCCTGTATATGCCACTTAGACGTCCTAAGGAATTACTGTCACCTCTATTTAACGTGTGTTTTTATTCTTTTTTTGTTTTTCAGTTTTGGCCAGGTCTGGACTTGAACCCATGACCCCTGGTATATGGAGCCAGCACCCTACTGCTTGAGCCACAGATGCCACCCTAACATGTGTTTTTAAAAATTACTTTAAAGGGAATAGAAACTTGCTGAAATTTATTGACTGATACTTAATAAGCTTCTCTGCCTTCCTATACACTTTGCTCACCTATTATATACCATATTTAATCATGAAAACAACCTCCAAGAGGATATTTTTATGACATTATTATAAAGTGAGCAAATGGAGAGAAAGGGAAGATGGTTGACTAGAGACAATGGTTGCCAGATCATCCCCGAAGGAAGAAAATGTTTCAGATAAAAAAAGGAAGGAGACAGAGATGGAGACAGAGATGGAGAAGGAGAAGAAAACAAAAGAATGACAGAAACGCCTCTGGGGTTATCCTGAGGGGAAGGTGCCACAACCTTTTGGAGGCTCCACAGGCTCCACAGGATGTTGTGAAGCAGAACAAGAAGAAACAAAATGTCAGCACAGACCAACCCTGGAGAAGTGTGGGCCCCAGTGGAAGAGCGAGGTCGGGGCTCTGTTGGTTCTGTTCCTCCTTCCCTCATACCCCTGGTAGTTAGCAGGCTCCTGAGCTACTGGAGAGCTTTTCTACCCTCATGAGATTGAAAGCTGCTACGATTGAACTGGGAGCTTCTCGAAGACAAAAGATCAGACTGCCAGGGTCATTTCCTGTCTCCACAGTGGGAGCCAAGATGACAGATGCCATAACGATTCTACCCATAGTGCGCCTCTGTCCTGACCAGGGACTCCCAGCCCTTCAGTTTTATAAAGCAAGTTAGTGGAAACCCAGGGAAGCCACGGAGTTAGTAAGTGGTAGAAATGGGATTTAAAAGTAGATGTGTCTGACTTCAAGACACCAGACTAGAATATATGACATCTCTACAAGAATCTCTTCAATTCCCAAACATAATTTTGGTTATGTGCACCGCACCAATTAAGTATAGTTTTATTAAGCTTCTGTGCTGATTATGAGCTAACATTCGTCTACCCACCCATCTATATACATTATAAACGCTGAAATACGTCACAGTTTTTCAAACTACTGTTAGTAACACATACTGTGAATATTTGACAAATCATTCATTGAACCCATTATTATATTACAATTTTGTGTGAAGTACTATACTTTATGCATATGCTTGAATATATTTATGACAAGAAGAATGAAAAGCTATCACGTTAGCCTGGCTGTCTAGCTGTGACAAACAAATGAACAAAAACAAAGCAACTACGTTCATGGAAAACCAAGTCTACACAAATTTTCCTGAATACAGGGACATTCAAATGTGGTTTCTGCCCTTCCATTAAATAAAAGATGGAATGGATTGATATAAAGAAATGCATGGAAGTGTGACTGTCTTCTCATTAAGACATGAGGCTGCACTCACTTTCTGCAACTGGGCATTCCTGAACCAGCCTCCCCTATCCATATGGATCTTCGGGGACTGCTTTGATCTCACTGAGGGACCCCAGCTTCAGAACTGGCTCAGCTTAGCAACACCAAAGTGGCCAAACCTAGGGTACCTCTCTCTGTCACGGTAAGCAATTCCAGCAGAGACCAGCTTGTGAATGGAGTGCTGGCCTCAGGCAGCAGCAGCATTGGAGGTACCTGAGCAGAGGGAAAAAAGGCCCAGAACCTGCAAGAAGTGAGGGAACTGGGAGAACAGCTGGTAGTAAAGTACTCAAGGCAGAGGGAACCACAGTGCAAATATCCTGGGGCAGGTGCACGGCTGGGAGGTGACGATGAGAGAAGGAAGAGTGGAAGGAGATGAGATCAGGGAAGAAACAGTCATCATTGAAGGACTCAAAGGCCTCAGTAAGGAGTTTGAATTTTACTTTGTATAAAATAGACAACTTAAGTTTGAGTTTTACTCTGAAGAATTTTTCTCTGTATAAAATAGAGAAGACTAAAATGTAGTCACTTGGTCTCCTGGATTGAGCCAGATTCAAATAGAGTCCATTACCACATCCATGAGAATCTGTAGCCTGATATTTTTGAAAGTTTTGGGTCAGGGAAGTGTTGAAGATGTAGAGAAAGCCTCCCTGGGAAAGTTAGATATGAAGTAGGACCCTAAAAATTGGGCAGGTGTGAGATACGTAGCCATCCTTCAGGGTTATTCCAAGGGAAGACATAACTGATGTATAGCAGGCACCAAATAATAAGTACTGACAGTTATTGACCCTGTAGTGTAGATCATTAACTTTCTCTACAACTGACAAACAGAACTGATTACAGTATGCTTTCTTTAATCTGGTAGTACATGATCTACTGGAGATAACAGTATCTAAATAAGTTTTAACCTAATTCCTATCACACTGCAAGTCACTCAATACAAAATGATCAACATTGAATGCATGAAATTACTGAAATAATTTTGTAATGATTATCTCTTTAGAACATCGTGAACCAAAAACATGTTAGTGGCTGCCTCAAGTCCAACTCTATTATCAAACTGTTCTATCAGGGAAAATCCTGCTATTAGTCTGATGATGACATGCATGTCCTAGATGAAGCACTAACTCACCTCAACTAATTTCTCCTGCCTCTCCTTGCACTTTCTCATGTTCAGTGTGAGGTGTAATTTCTACACTGATTCTTCCTCAGTGTCGTTTTGAGAATAAAACGAGACAGTAAATGTGAAACTGTTCACTAGACCATAAAGAAGTCTGCACATGTCAAGGAATTAGGTAATTATATCCACCACTGGGTTTCTTATCACAGAAGAATTTTGGAATCTAAGGATGCTTTTTCATAGGATTTAAATAACTTTGTCTTAATAAAAAGACTACACCTGAGTGGAAAAGTGGATAAAAATGATGGATACTTTACATGTTTTGTATCAACCTGAGTGGAGTTGAAACACATTCTTCTTAATAACATATCACAAGAATGGAAAATCAAGTATCCAATGTACTCAGTACCAATGTGAAGCCAGAAGGTGATCCAGTACACATCCACACAACAGGAAAACATTCAAGTTCAGGGGTGGGGAGTGGGGAGCAGAGAGGGGAATTTGATGCTCCCACCTCAAGGGCACAATGTAACAGTATACTGCACGCCTCCTGAGAACAGGTCACGACTACAAGAGGGACTTGAATGCAAACATTGTAACCTAACAGTTTGTACCCTCATATTAATCTGAAATTAAAAAAAAATTATAAAGAAAAGTGGAAGATCATAACTACTTGTAAAAATAGCACAAATAAATTTGGAAGGGTGATTGCCCTTTATGGTGTAGCTTATGAACCCGTAGTAAAATATTTTTGTTCACTAGTTTTAAAACTGTACTTTATGCTAATCTATCAACAAACATGACAATCACCTAAAATTTTGCTTTAAAATTTATTATCTGTCAGAAAAGTTTTATGCTCTAACCCAAACTGTTGGTTTTCTGTTTGTTAATTTTGTTGTTGTTTTGTTATTTTTTTGAGATAGAGTCTCACTTTGTCACCCTCAGTAGAGTGCTGTAGAGTCATAGCTCATAGCATCCTCAAACCCTTGGGCTTAAGCGATTCTCTTGCCCCAGCCTCCCAAGTAGCTGCACTTATAGGCACTCACCACAACACCCAGCTATGTTTGGAGAGATGATGTCTGTCTCTGGCTCAGGCTGATCTCCAAATCATGAGTTCAAGCAATCCACCCGCCTCAGACTCTGAGAGTGCTAGGATTATAGGCATGAGACACCGTGCCTGAGCTCTGTTTGTTAATGTTTGACAAATTAAAAAATATATATATCCAAGTGTAAGCCTTGTAAAGCAGATGAAACATTAATTTCTCTTATAAAAGTAAATTGAAAAATAAGATTCTAATATTAAAACCAGACCATACAGTAGTTATTTTGGGAGGATTATTGGTCTGCTAACAAAGGAGATTTGGGCTTTATAGTTACATGGGGAAAGGAGATAAAATCTTGAGTGTGCACAAAGGGCACAGTTGGAAATAAAATCTTCCATGAATCTGGGACATGCAACAATTTTTAACTATATGAGCCCATTGGTGAGGGGTGAAAAAGTTACTCTATTCAGTAGTATAGAGAAAAAATTTTCTTGGGTGGATTGGACTCTGGGCAAAAGTTAAAGCAAAAACTAAAAATTTCTGTCAGTTGGTCTGTACTTACATGGACTAGAAAACCCACACTGATAAATCAGTATGACCATTTACCATCCGATTCGAATGAGGCTTGTGTTGTTACTATTGTGATTATTGCTGCCATTGCTTGTGGATACATCACTAATAGAGTAATTGTTGTTACTGTGCAGTAAAAATACACAGCATTGACGATTTTGCATACGTAGGACTTAGCGTCAGACTCATACAGCAGATAAGGAGGCATCAGAACATCATCGGGAAGCCTGACAGCTATAAAATGAAGATTAGGATTAGAATTTGTCCACACTACCTATTAGGGTGAATTTGGACTCTTTACTTTTTAGGTCATAGACTCCTTCTTATTTGTAAAAAGTAAATAATAATAGTAATAATACATATTTCATAGAGACACCAGCTGTTATTAAACTTATGGTTATGTGGCTAAAAAGCAGTTTAGTAGTAAACTACTTAGTCATTTAGCTAAGACTTTCAGACTCGCCTGATTAAAAATTCCATAGATTCTTCACAAACATGCTTCACCCCAAACAGAGATTTTATTATGTTCTCCAGAGTCCTCTGATTCAGTGGCTTAACTGGCAAATATTGACACTGAACCATTTCTCCTTAGAAGATAGTCTCAGAACTCATCTTATGAAAACTTGAGTATTAGCAGTGTTTTACATGGCCAGAAAATTCCGTGATGACTACTTTTTGAATTAATCATTTATTAATTAATTTATTTGTTGTCACCCAGGCTGGAGTGGTACAATTATAGCTCACTGTAGCCTGGAACTCTGGGACTCAAACCTATTGTATTGGCTTCCCAAAGCACTGGGACTGTAGGTGTGGGACTACACATCTCGCTAACTTTTAATTTTAATTCATTTTTATTGTATAGAGACTAGGTTTTACTATGCCACTCAGGATGGTGTCCTAGACCACTCCCAGGACTAGAGTGACCTAGTCTTAGGAGTGGACCAGTCTTAGGTCACTGTAGTGACCTCTCAAAGTGCTAGGATTACAGGAATAAGCCACCCCACCCAGTCTCCATAAGGACTAGGAACAGAGACTCAATTTGGTCTGAATTTCAAGCCATCAAGGCCATTTTTCAGTGGTATAAACATAACTGTTGATATCAAACTGCAAAAGTGACAAATTTTGTTTCAGGTTGTGAAAAATACTTTGTATCTAGAAACATTTTTATGAAAATTAATAGTATGTAAGTCATTTTGGTAATATATATTAAATAGATCTGGAAAAATAATGTCATTCTTTCATTCACATGATATATAGACATGAAAAGTATGGGGGAATACTATATTGAAACAGTTTGGGTTTATTTCCCTGTAGATCACACAGGAACAGTAAAGGTAACCTATTTCAAATAAAAAATTATAGAAAGAAACAGATCCAGCTATTCGTAAGATGTCTGCTTCATTTTCAATTGCAAGTATTATTTTGTAATTTTCTTTTTACACTATAGAGTAGATTTTTCCTATATTATAATATTTTTAATAATAATTATTTTAAAGTGTAAACATATGGATGATAAGTTACAGTTTATATTTGTACACTAAATTTAGTTTATTTTTCTCCTTTCTTTCTGTTTTTACTTGTTAAATATTTTTCTAGTTTATTATTATGTATCAGAAATAATATTTGTACATAAAGACCATTAGGTAGATCACATTACTTTGTTATGGTTGTTTTTATTTATTTTTTTAATTAAATCATAACTGTGTACATTAATGGAATCATGGGGCACAATGTGCTGGTTTTATATACCTTTTGAAATATTTTCATCAAACTGGTTAACATAGCCTTCACTGCATTTTCTTAGTTATTCTGTTAAGACATTTGTACTCTATACTTAGTAAATTTGATAGGTACCCTTGTAAAATGCACCATAGGTGTGGTCTCACCAAATGCCTTCCCTCCACCCATTCTCCCCCCTCCCTTCTTCTTGGGCTATAGTCGGGTTATAGCTTTCATATGAAAGTTATAAATTGGTTTCATATTAGGGCTGAGTACAGTGGATACTTTTTCTTCCATTCTTGAGATACTTTACTAAGAAGTTTACGTTCCAGCTCCATTCACATAAACCCAAAAGACGTAAAGTTTCCATCTTTTTTAAGGCTGCATGATATTTCATGGTGTATCTATACCACAATTTATTGATCCATTCATGGGTTGATTGGCACTCGGGCTTCTTCCATGACTTAGCAATTATGAATTGGGCTGCAATAAACATTCTGGTACAAATATCTTTGATATGAAGTGATTTTTGGTCTTCTGGATATATACCTAGTAGAGGAATTAGGGATCAAATGGTAGGTCTATTTTTAAATCCCTAAGTGATCTCCAAACATCTTTCCAAAAGGAAAGTATTAGTTTGCATTCCCACCAACAGTGTAGAAGTGGTCCCTTTTCTCCACATGGATCCCAACATCTCTGGTTTGGGGATTTTGTGATGTGGGCTAATCTTACTGGACTTAGATAATATCTCAAACTGGTTTTGATATGAATTTCACCAATGATTAAGGATTATAAGCATTTGTTCATCTGTCTGTAAGCCATGCACCAGTCTTCTTCAGAGAATTTCTTCAAGTCCCTTGCCCACCCTGAGATGAGATCACTTGTTCTTTTCATACTAATACATTTGAGTTCTCTATGGATTCGGGTTATTAAACCTTTGTTGGAGACATAACCAGAAAATATCTTCTCGCATTCTGAGGGCTGTCTGCTTGCTTTACTCACTGTGTTCTTGGTTGTGCAGAAGCTTTTTAATTTGATGAGGTCCTGGTAGTGTATTTTTGATGTTGCTTCAATTTCACGGGGGTCCTCCTCTCAAAATATTCACCCAGGCCAATTTCTTCAAGTATTTTGCCTACACTTTCTTCTAGTATTTTTATAGTTTTATGTCTTAAGTTTAAATCTGTAATCCAGTGAGGTTCTATCTTAGTTAATGGTGAAAGGTGTGGATCCAGTTTCTGTCTTCTGCAGATCACCAGCCAGTTTGCCCAGGACCATTTGTTAAATAAGGAATCTTTTCCCTACTCAGTGTTTTTAATTGGCTTGTCAAAGATCATATAATGGTAAGTAGCTGGGTTCATCTCTTGGTTCTGTACATCTACCTCTCTGTTTTTGTGCCAGTACCATGCTATTTTGATCACTATCAATTTATAGTATAGTTTGAGGTCTGTTAGCATGATTCCTCCTACTTTGTTTTTATTTCTGAGTAATGTCTTGCCTATTGGAGGTTTTTTTCTGATTCCATATAAAATGAAGTATTATTTTTTCGAGATCTTTAAAGTATGACAATGGAGTTTTATAGGTATTACATTAAAATTATATATTGCTTTGGGTAATATGGACATTTTAACAATGTTGATTCTTCCCAGCCATGAGCATAGGATACTTTTCCATTTGTTAGCATCTTCAGCTATTTCTTTAATAAGAGTTTCATAGTTTTCTTTGTAGAGATTTTTTACGTCCTTTGATAGATAAACTCCCAAGTATTTCATCTTCTTTGGCACTACTGTGAACAGAATAGAGTCCTTGACTGTTTTTTGGCTTGACTATTCTTGGTATATATAAAAGCTATGGATTTATGAGTGTTGATTTTGTAACTTGAGATGATCCTGTATTTCTTGATCACTTCTGAGAGTTTTTTAGTAGAATACCTGGTATTTTCCAGATATACAATCAAATCATCTGTGAAGAGTGAAAGTTTGGTCTCTTTTGACCCTATGTGGATACCCTTGATCACCTTTTCTTCCCTAATTAAGATGGCTAAAACTTCCATTACAATGTTAAAGCGCAGTGGAGACAATGGGTAACCTTGCCTGGTTCCTGATCTGAGTGGAAATGATTTCAATTTTACTCCATTCAATGTGATATTGGCTGTGTGTTTACTGTAGATGGCCTATATCAGTTTAAGAAATGTCCCTACCTCACCCATTTTCTTAAGTGTTATGATTAATGGATGCTGGATATTATCAAAAGCTTTTTCTGCATCAATTGAAAGAATCATATGATCTTTGTTTTTTATTTTATTTTTGTGATGCATTATATTTATGGATTTATGTATATTGAACCAGCCTTGAGACCATGAGATAAAACCCAGTTGGTCATGGTGTGTATTTTGTTTGATGTGTTGCTGGATTCTGTTTCCTGGGATCTTGTTGAATATTTTTGCATAATACTCAGTAGTGATATTGGTCTATAGTTTTCTTTTCTTGTTGGGCCTTTTCCTGGTTTGGAGATCAAGGTGATGTTTGCTTCATAGAATGTATTGGGTAGTAGTCCTTCTTTTTCTATATTTTGGAATAGGTTAAGTAATATAGGTACTAATTCCTCTTTAAAGGTTTGGTAGAATTCTAACATGAAGACATATGGTCCTGGGATTTATTTTTTTTAAGGAGATTTTGTATAGTTGAAGCTATTTTAGAACTTGATATAGGCCTGTTCAGCATTTCCATTTCATACTGGCTAAGTCTTGGAAGGTGGTGAGCTTCCAAGTCTTGGTCAATTTCCTTCCGATTTTCATATTTCTGAGAATAGAGTTTCTTGTAATATTCATTAAGGATTTTTTTCTGAGGATTCTGTTGTTATTTCATCTTTACCATTTCTAATTGATGAAATTAGAGATTTTACTCTTTTTTTCCTGGCTAGGTTACCAAAGATTTATCTATTTTAGTGGGCTTTTTAGAAAACCAACTTTTTAATTTATTGATCTGTTGTATAATCTTTTTGTTTTAGATTTCATTTAATTCTGCTCTAATTTTGGTTATTTCTTTTCTTCTACTTGGTTTGGCATTGGAAAGTTCTTCCTTTTCCAGGTGTTTGAGATGTCTTATTAAGTTCTTAATTTCCTCTCTTTCTGTTGCTTGACGAAGGCTTGCGGTGCTATAAATTTTCCTCTTAGGATTGCCTTTGTGCTATCACAGAGGTTCTGGTAATTCATGTCTTCATTACCATTTTGTTCCAAAAATTTGATAATTTCCATCTTAATCTCGTCTATGATCCAGCTATCATTCAGCATAAGGTTATTTAGTTTCCATGTTTTTGTATGAATCTGCAGATTCCTATTGTTACTGAGTTCAACTTTTATTCCATGATGGTCTGAGACGATGCAAGGAATAATTTCTATTCTTTTAAAGTTGCTGAGGTTAGATTTGTGACCTAAGATGTGATCGATTTTGGAAGATGTTCCATGGGCTGATAAGAAGAAGGTGTATTCAATTTTGTTAGGATGAAATGTTCTTTAGATGTCTGTTAAATCCAAATGTTGAATGGTTGAGTTTAAATCTAAAATTTCTTTGCTCAATTTCTTATTGGAGGATCTATCCAATACTGCCAAAGGAGTGTTAAAATCTCTGACTGTCATGGTGCTGAAGGAAATCAAGTTGATCATGTCTGTTAGAGTCACTCTTATAAATTGAGGTGCATTCTGCTTGGGTGCATAAATGTTAATAATTGAAATCTCATCATGTTGAGTGTTACCCTTAACAAATATGAAGTGACCGTTCTTATCTTTCCTTACTTTTGTTGGTCTAAAGCCAACCATATCTGTGAATAAAATTGCAACACCTGCTTTTTTTCTGATTTCCATTAGCCTGAAATATAGATGACCATCCCTTCGTCCTGAGTCTATATTTATCTTTTAAGGTAAGATGAAATTCTTGTATACAACAGATATCTGGCCTGAGTTTTTGTATCCAGTCAGCCAACCTGTGCCTCTTTAGAGGATAATTTAAACCTTACACATTAATTCAGAATATTGATAAACCTGGTAGAATTTTGGGTGTCAAATTTTTTGAAAGTCCAATGGACATTTTTAGTCCTTTTGCCACTGTGAATGTTGAGATTTGATCAAAAATTTTGAGTGAGTTTACTTAGGTGGTAAAGGATTGAGCTTGTCATTATGGAGGATAGGTCCAATAATATCCTGAAGAGCTGATTTAGTTATGGCAAATTTCTTCAACATGTGTATGTCATTAAAGTATTTAATTTCTCTATCATAAATGAAACTCAGTTTAGCTGGATACAGGATCCTGGGTTGAAAATTATTTTGTTTTAGGAGATTAAAAATCAATGACCACCCTCTTCTAGCTTGAAAGATTTGAGCAGAGAGATCTGCAGTCATTCTAATATTCTTCCACTTATAGGTTATGGTTTTCTTACGTCTGGCTGATTGCAGAATTTTCTTTTTCACATTACCTTTGGCAAAGTTAATCATAATATGTCTCAGAGATGACTTATTCAGGTTGAGTTGTGCTGGGGTTCCGAAACTGTTTGCTATCTGAATTTCAGAATCTCTTTGCATGTCTGGGAAGTTCTCTTTGATTATCTCATAGAGTAGAGCATCTGGGCCTTTTGAAGCCACTCCATCACCTTCAGGAATTCCTATAAGGCGAATATTAGTTTTCTTTGAATTATACCAGAGTTCTCTGAGAGAATGATCTGCTTTTGTTCTCCACTTCTCTTCCTCTTTGACCTTTTGGGAGTGTTCAAAAGCTTTGTCTTCAATGTCAGAAATCCTTTCTTCTGCCTGCTCCATTCTGTTTCTGAGGGACTCCACTATATTTCTCAGATCTTTGGGGGCTGCAAGTTTTTGTCTCATTTCTGTCAAAATCTTTGATGATTTTGTTTTTGAATTCATTGAATTCTTGAGACAACTTTTGAAATGCTCCTTGAATTTCTAATTCCAACTTTATCTCCATTCTAGTAATCTTATTTGCAATCCAAATTCTGAATTCAATTTCTGACATCTTAGCCATTTGTTTATGAATGAGATCTGTAGTCATGTCCACCATGTCATTCCTTGGGGGTTTATCTACTCTGATTATTCATGTTGCTGGAGTTTTTCTGCTGCTTTCACCCCATGATTATTTTCCACCATTTGGCTAGATGAATAGATAAGGTGAAGTTGGGTTGGGAGCTCCTGGAGTAGGGATTAACCAGCCCTTTGCCATAGAGCTGGGACTGGTGTCTGTACCTTTTCCCCTAGAGATTTTCAAAGGACCTGTATAGTGCTACAGCCTGAGACACTGGGGACAGGCTTGTTGTCATGGTGCTAAGTGGTTCTGTCTTGTTTTCAGCTGATCTCTGTCCAATACTAGTGAATCGGTAACTCTGGGTTGAAGTCTTAGCTGTGGAGAAATACCAGCAACTAAGTCATGCCGCTCCCCTTGGGCAAATAATGGAAAAGGAAAATCAAACCTTCCTGCAACCACACACCCAGGGTACAACTTTGGATAGTCCTCGAGTGATTGACCCAAGTCTAGAGTTTCAAATCAATTGTCCCAGTCAACACCCAGTCTCAAGTAGGAGAGTTCAAAAGGTCTTGAGCAACTAGATAACAGGGGTCTACTGGCTCCAGTGCTCTGTGGAGTCAGAGGGACCCATCCAGCCAATGAATTCATCTAAGTAGGTTGATGCCTCCTTCCCCACCTTACACTTCTGTCACACCTAGTCACTGGTAACCATGCAGGGATGTGACTCAGTTCCCTCCAATGAACAGATGCTCTAGGGGGTTGTGCCTGCCTGAGTCTATGCCTCCTCTGCCAGACCGCCACACTGTGCCACCAGCCAGCAGGGGGAGCTGAAGCCTGATAACCTCAGGTGCTTAATCAAAGACAGGACAATTTACTCAGTTCCAGCCCCACCCCAGTTTGATGTTGCTGCCACGTATATTTTCACAAAATTAGTGCTTCTGTCATGGCTATATTCCCCTGAGGGCCACACTCTGTTTGAGTTCACAGAAACTGCAGCTCAGCCCCACCTTTGCTACTCCCATTCCGCCAATTCTTACAGAGCTGGGATCTCTGTCTCATCTGCACTCTGTGTTGGGGTGGGCACAATTAGAGCGTACACTCAGCTCTCAGTGTCTGTTTCTCCTTGGGCTGGTGCTTTTGTCCTGCCTGTTTTTGTCTCAGCTATGTTCCTCTGGGGGCTGGGTGCTTCTTAGGCTCACTAAAACAGCACTTCTGACTCAGTCCTGTACTGGGAGTATGCCATCTCTGTATGAGTGTATTCTAATCTCCGTCCCCACTGTGCCCCACCTGCGCAGGTACTTCCTGCCTCAGGCATACCCTTTACTCATGGGGCCTGTGTTTCTGTCCCAGATCTGTTCTGGCAATGGCAGGGAGTGTCTCTCCAAAATATCCCCAGGGGTGTGAGCCCTATTGTTCATACCACTGCCACTGCTGCTCTGTGCTGCAGGGCACTGCTTCTCCCTCTCCTTCTTGATCCACAGTCCTCTCTTTACCCTCATGTCACAGAATTAGCACAGACCTGTAATAACCCATGCCTTGTCCACATCTCTCAAGAAAACACCCTAGAATCTAGACTCCATGGGGCACATACTTCCAGACCTCAGGGTGAGAGTGAAGAGGAGTTCTGGGAGTTCAGAACTGCAGGTAGAGAATATATACAGTTTTATGCCTGATGGGAGAGTACCACTAGTGTTAATGGGTCATCTCTGAGGAAGGAGTTTCAGGTTTTTAGAGGGTCTTTCCCATGGGATGCAATAGGAGGATATCAGAACTCTGCTCACTTGTTTGTAGAAAGTATACTGTGAGCTGTTCTCATGGGTCAGGTGACTTCCATCTGCTTGGCAATGGATTTTCTACTTATTGTTTGTTTCCTTGGGTTTGCAGCTCGCCTCAGCAGGGTTGATGTGTGTTCTTCAACCTTTTCTCTTGGCTCAGCTCCAAATCATCAGCTTACTTACTAAACTTCTGTCCTTTAACTCTCCTTCTGGACAGGAGCTTCTGTGAAAAGTTGGCTCCAGTCAGCCCTCCCTGTCATGGTTTTTTTTAAGAGATGAGTTGTATGAATACTCCTAATACATGTTACAAAATTGAAAGGTTCTATTTGATTGAAAATCACAAGATCATTCATTATTAAATATTTAACATTTAAATTATTTACTTAATAATTTTTATCAATTTGTTTTTAAATAAATTTAAAAGATACATGGAAGACTACATTGAAGTCTTACCTCATTTCCTTTTTAACTTGTATTTATCAAAAATTTAAAATGCATATCTAGCTGTAGATCTAAAATTATGCTTTGAATCAGATAATTTGAATATAAATAGTTAATATAAGTACTATTCAAACAAAAACTGTTGAGTATACCTGTTTTACACTATGAAACGTCTAACTGTAATTTTGTTTAGGTTTTGATTTATGGAACCACACTCTCAAATCCAATTAATATCTTGGAGGATACTTAGGCTCTCAGACTCCCTGCTGGGACTCATTAGACTATGGAACTATACACTTTTTTTCCCAGCAAAAGAAACTGTAGCTCACACAAAAAGTGCAAAATAAAATAACTGCAGGAAGAAATGATTCCATACAGTTGTAAAATGTCAAAGAAAATGCCAGCTATGATAAATTCATAGTATCCTGCTTTTATTATATTAACAAAACTGAAAATCTACCTTTTTTTTTAATTTTAAAAGTAGACTGATGCAATTATTTATGCTGTAAAGGAAGAATCCACTGCAAATCACCAGGAAATCATTAAAACTCTGTAACAAAGTAATCCTTGATAAATCATAAGGAGTATTCATCTTAAAAGTGTTAGCTTATAAATTTGATTTTACTGCTAGTTCTTATAAACATTAATTTCCTTATGAAAGGTTATAATTTACTTTCCCCCTAGGAAAGAAAATGTTTGTCTTGGGTTATATTTGCATTTCTTTTTTAATAGCCTCATTCCATTTTTGACATGCAAAATATTTATATCACTGGGAGGTCTAGTATTTTTGTATTTTTAGCAGCTCAAGGAGTGACTAGCTTAGTTGTGACTATGAAATCCTGTCTTATTAACATTCACATCCAGGAATTTGGGAGACCAACCGGCGTTCCTGAATCAATTTGATAATCAGATGGAAAAAACCGTCATCGAACTTTCATATCAATATTTGCTTTTCTCCAAAAATTAGTCACTCAAAGATATAATTTTTACTTTTTATTCCAAAGGAATTGTTACTTTTACAGAATCCTCAAATTGGAACTATCTTATATTTTCATTTTGATCATGCCCTCAGCTTTGCAGGGGAGAGGCAGGTGTGCCACGTAGTTTGGGTTTCTGTTCTGAGTTTAACATCCTCCTCTCTGTTGCTCTTCCTCCCACCCTAGTTCACACCTGATTACCTCTTGTCTCCTCTGTTGCAGCATTGCCTGTTAATTCTTCTGCCAGGTCCCAATATTCCCTTCATCAAAGCCTCTTCCACGTCTATATGTTGAGCTATTGTCATAATAAGGTTATGTAATCATTCCCTTAAAAACATAGTAGCTGAGACTGCAATCACTTATTGTCACTGATCTGCAGGTCCCCTGAGACTGTTCATCCCAGTTCCTCTATAAAACCTTTCTTCCTGTTCCCATAGCTTGACAACTACCAACTCACCCCAAATGCTCACCTATATTCTGTGCACAATTTTTCGCAATATATGTTTATTCAAAAATATTTATGGATTGCCTACTGGAATAGGCATTTGAGATAAATTGATAAACAGAATAAAGTTTTTTTCTGATTTAATTTACTGAATTTCCTGTCTCTTTCTGCTATTACACTACAAACTCCTTGAGATTAATTACATACGTCTGCATCTGCAGGGTTTAGCAGAGTGCTTGGCATACATTTGGTGCTTGGGATTACATAAATAAATAAATGAATAGATGAATAAATAAGCTGATGTATGATGGAATCTTAAACATATTTTTTGTGGCTGAATCCTCTTGGATCGTGTTTTCATGCCCTCTATATGCCATGCCAAAATATTAGAATGTTTGATGCAGGAGTGAATCATATTTTTAACCCTCTGGTCTGAATGGAAAAATTATTTTTTAATAATAATCATGCCAGAAGAATGTAAAATTAATTAGTAAAATATAGATTATAGAAAATAAAGGAAAATACCTAATAAATCAAGATAAATTACATTATTTTTGTTTTTTTTCACAAGTATGAATGTATTTATTGGTCTGTTCCAATAATGAATATAAAAATACAGTTTATAATTTCTTAATTCACTCTTAGTTTTTTTTTTTTTTTTTTTTTCAAGACAGAGCCTCAAGCTATCCCCCTGGTTAGAGTGCCATGGCATCACAGCTCATAGCAACCTCCAACTCCTGGGCTCAAGCGAGTCTCCTGCCTCTGCCTCCCAAGTAGCTGGAACCACAGGCGCCCGCCACAATGCACAACACCATCCTTGTTGTTTGGTGGCCTGGGCTGGGGATTCGAACCCACCACCTTAGGTGTACATGGCTGGCACCTTAGCCGATTGAGCCACAGGCGCCGAGCCACTCTTTAGTTTTCAAGTTAATAATTTTAAAAACAAATTATGTTCTACCTATAACATATTTAAATTCAGTAAAACATTTCTCAGATACATTAAAATTTTCACTTAGCAAAGGCAGTATGCCTCACAGCTTGCATATTACATTAGTATAAATTTTAATGTAAATAGAAATTCCACATTGATTTTATTACATTTTTAAGTTCTTCATAGACTGTGTGCTTGTTGCCTCCTGGTGGAGCAAAATCTTACCATCATCCCTACTCTGCTGCTATGTCACTATGTAAGCATAGAACATAAATAATCACATATTCACACACATGCATATGTGTGTATGTTCTATCTACTGTAGTCAGGAAGTGAATAAATGATTAAAATCATCTAGAATAATAGAGCTGTTGCCCTCTGAAAGGAAAACGGATTAAAACCTCACAAAATAGAAAAAAATAATAGCCCTAGAGTGAGGTAGTATATTTCAAAGCATGAACTGTGAAGACCTCAGGTTCCTCTTCTTGTTCAAATTTTAAAATACTTAATTGAAAGCTGTATATATAAATTTGATGTAAAATGTGATAAAATGATAAAAGGAGATTATATAGTAATGATTATCATAATTGATGTAGAATTAACACACCATCACCACTCATGCTGTATTGGGTGAGGTTCTTGAAGAATAAGCAAACAAATAATTTTTATAACTTATTAAAAGTGATCAAAATATCTTGATAACATTATGATTAGAGCAGAAGAAGCATATTAAACATATCCTTTTTAAAACTTTCAATTGACGTTTGATCTTGCTTTGTCAAGGTCCTACAGCTCCTTGAAGTAGAATTTCTTTCTTTTATGGGGTTTAGTAATAGGCTGGTCAGATTGTACTGTGACTTGATCATAGTTGCTGATCTGGTAGCCAGTAAGGAGCTATTGGAGCTACTAGTTGCCCTGCCATACCCAAAGGGAGTGTGCTAATTAAATGAACATCCATGGTTACCATTTTTTATACCCTTATTTATGCAATGTTTATCTGAGAGGCATTGGCATCCTGAGACCCAGAAATGAATATGACATAGTCCCTACCAGCAAGAGAATAGTGTCAGAAGAGTTGTCCCATGTCACGTTCCTTCATGGGATGATAAGTTCTCTGTAAAATGTCACTTCTCTAATCAAATGCAGGACACTATGCTTGTTCTTTGAAAGGGGAACTCACACAGTTCAAATTGAAGTAGTGTTCTGAGAAGAGAGATGTCTGAATCAAGAAAACAGGATAAAACATGCATGTGTGTAGGACACGGAGTGGATGAGGGGAAGAATGAAACAAGGGTATGAATTTGAGGCAACAAACAGCAGGTGAAAATTCAGGAAGATAAAAGTGACCA
The DNA here is from genome assembly GCA_963574575.1 of Galagoides demidoff. Taxonomy (NCBI): domain Eukaryota; kingdom Metazoa; phylum Chordata; class Mammalia; order Primates; family Galagidae; genus Galagoides; species Galagoides demidoff. Next base: position 13,535 of record CAUYQV010071796.1, on the reverse strand, counting down.
CGGAAGGCAGCAGGCTCTGCAGGAAAGTGTGTGGCATGCTAAGAAATGTGGACTCTACCTTCAGGCTGCTGGAAGCCGAGAGGGCTCTTGGCCAGAAATGACACTTTGAGATTTTGTTTTCCTCAACTAGATGGATCTCCAAATGTAAATCATTAGGCATTCTGGTTTATAGATGAGTGAACATTGACAGCGCCTGGTGTGAATCAGGCATTAAGAGCTTGGTTCGTCTCTAGGTTTGCAGGGGTAAAATCCTGTTTCTGATTACCCTCCCCGAGGGTACTTTGACACCTCTGAGGCTGCACATTTGCATGTTTCAAAATCATTCAGTCATGACAAACATTTCTGCACAGATACCATTGAGATCTGGTGTTTTACAAGAATGACTAGTGAGAGGGTTGACATCAAATTTATTTCTGCAATGCCTGGATCACCTTAATTAATATTTTTTTCAGAAATAGCTGGTGATCATCTCTGTGTAATAAATTTTCAGAGCAACTCCTTTGTTAGAAAAACTTCACTTGAACAAGTGCATTACCAAATTGGCCGATTCTATGGAGATCTTACCAGAGGGTTGGTTAGCAGAGGCTCATGGTGATCATGCTTGTTTATGAAATATATACATAAACAAATGAGTTTCAAAGCTTTCTAGTTTTTATGTATTATACATGAATTCTTAACAGCTCATTGAAATAGAATTTCTTTCTTTTATTGGGTTCAGTAGAAGGCAAGTCACATTATATTATGACATGATCATTGTTGCTGATCTGGTAGCCAGAAAAGAAGACCATGATGGGGTCAGATGTTGCCTGGCATTTTCAAGGCCTCTGCATGGTTTTCTTTCTTTTTGTTTTGACCAAGGCTGGGTTCGAACCTACCAGCCCTGGTATATGGGGCTGGCACCCTACTCCTTGAGCCACAGGTGCTGCCCCCTATGTATCATTTTTAGGAAATGTATGAGTCTCATAATCCTAGCACTCTGGGAAGCCAAGGATGGTGGATCACCTGAGCCCTGGAGTTCAAGACCAGCCAGAGCAAGAGTGAGACCTTATCTCTGCTAAAAATAGAAGAACTATCCAGGCATTGTGGGAGGTGCCGGTAGTCCTAGCTACTCAGACCCTGAGGCAGAAGAATCTCTTCAGGCCAAGACTTTGAGGTTGCTATGAGGTAGCTGATCCCAGGACACTCTACCCAGGGTGACAGAGTGAGACTCTATAAAAAAAAAAAGAAGAAGAAGAAGGGGAAGGGGAAGGGGAAGAAGAGGAAGAGGAAGAGGAAGAGGAAGAGGAAGGAGAAGGAGAAGGAGAAGGAGAAGAAGAAGAAGGGAAAGAAAAAGAAAAAAGGAAAGAAAAAAAAATGAGTCTCATAGTCTCCTAACAGGACCGTGTGGGCCACTTTTCCTGGCCAAGAGGCTCTACAGGGATGTGAGTTTTGAAAGTTTTCAAATTTATCAATCCAGATGTTCTAATTTAAAGCCTCAGATCCATTCTTTCCCAGGTAGGGCCCTCCACTTGGCATGGCTAAAATCTGAAACTCTATAGTGAAGGAGGGGACTGATTGTGCTCCCACTTAATAGGCACAAGGTAAGGATATATGGCACATCTTCTGGGTGTGGGACACAACAGGGCCTCTTCCTAACAAATGCAAATATTGTAATCTAATTGTACTCTCACATTAATCTGAAATTAAAGAAAATTAAAAAAAAAACTTCTATGGAGCTCTGAGGTCTGCAACTCATCATTACCCTTTCTTTCTTTCACTCTGACATCAAATATTGCTCTGTGTGTATTATGCTAAGGAGGTCCCCTGACTCTCACTCTTTGCCTCAGCTGTTGAAAAAGTATTCTTGTTTGTCCCTGTCTTGTTGACGTGCATTACAGGAACTCAGTACTAGCCATCAGATTCCATTTTCCTTATGGTTAGTTGTTTGCTCTAATCTCTCAGATGCCTGAGTATTGAGCTGGCCAGTGAACTTCTTTCCACCAATATCCCTGCTCAGTTCATCACCAGTAAAGCTTTAACATTCGCAGTGCCACAGTGCACCAGGGGCTAGCCCTGCTTCTTCTCCTACCAGCAGTTAAGAAATCCTAATTGCCGGTTGTCTGGTGGGTGATCTTGCTCTAAAATATCATTTTAGATTCTGTTTCTTCAGATAAATTCTGGAGCCGTTACTATAGTTTGGGTTTCCTGGGAAACAGACTCAGGTTGGAATTTGTGTGATCCTTTGAGCATTGTGAAAGTATAAAGAAGCAGGATTAATCAGAGATACTGTTGAACTTGATACATTTTCAGCATAGACTGTGGCTGAGGTCAGAGGAGCCTTGGAGCTCTGAGTGACCTTCAGACTTGTCCCTCTTTGAACAAGAGGCCCTTCCTTTTCCATCCTCCTTCTCCATCATTAACTAGTTAACAGCTTTAGTGTGTCCCCAGGAAAGGAACTCGATCTTGGCTGAGGTGGTCTCTTCAGAAGAAGACAATTCCCAGAGAGGATTCAAGCTAGGATCTGCCAACCAGTCAACACTCCCAGAAGCTGGGAGAAGGAGAGTCTCAGCTTTGACATGGGGATTTAGGTGGTTCAATATAGCATTCTCTCTCTTAGACTTTATAACATCTTAACCTACTTTGGCCAATCTTTAAGTAGAGGAAGGGAAAAATTATGTATAATTTTTTAATTGTACATAAAACCTGGTGATAATTACCAAATAGTCAATTATTTTGAATGAATGCAGGTTTGCTTCTTGCGGTTTTAAAAGGGAGTATTCAATCTATCTTTAATATTCCACTATCCTTTTCTTAAGTTTCCCCAAATGATTGCTTTCTACATGAATTAAATGTAACTTTAAAATTATTAACATTCCCAAGATCCAATAGAATTCTGTGGTTTCTGTGTCTGTTTTCTGAGTCTATCTTTGTATTAGTATTCAAATATTTCATTATAACGCCATCATGAAAAGGAAAATTTTCTTCCCCACGGTTGCCCAGTCACAGATCTAGAGCAGGACGAACTTCCATCATCTCACTTAGCCTGGCTTAACTCTATGCTTTTCCTGCCTCTGGACCGCAACCCCTACAACTCCTGCTCATAAGAGACCCTGAGGATCTAAGCGCAGATGTCCCTTTATCTCAGATGCTTTACTTTAGAAAATGTATAAATTCTTCTCTTTGAGATACAAATCTTTTTAAAAGCTTCTTGCCAGTTTTACTACCTAAGCCTGTCTTTGTCAAAGATCTTTGAAATATACTGTTCAGAGAGGAGAGCCCCCCATCTCCCTTATCTCTGTGTGAGGGTAGGAGCCTGCCTTGCTGGCTCCAAGTTGTAAAACAACCCCCTGCCATGAAGATATGGAAAAGTTTACTTTTCATTTTGGAAACGCCAGTTAGTAAACACAGATGGCCTGTGCATGACCTGCCTGGTCACACCAGCTCTGAAACTATCCCCTACTTTGGATTCAGTAGACTTGAGTTCACACTGACCTCTGATCTTTCTTTTCTATAGCTATCATCTTGAATAAACTCTCATCATCCTGGTTTAATTTTTTCCAGTGCAATTTTTGCTTTGATAGTTTAAAAAATTCCCTAATTATTTCCATAAATTCTTATGGCTTATCTATTATCCATTGAGTCCTACCCGTGTACTTTTTACACAAGAATGTCAGATTAATGTTTTATATGCCTTTATTTAAACATTTATATCTAGATTGTTATGTGGAAAAAAACTGAGAATAAACATAACGATACAGTAACAACTAGAAGGAATAGCATTAATGTACAAAACTCTAGATTTTAAGGCGTGGCTGGAAATGAAAGCCATTTAAATTGTGGGATTTTAATTTGAAAGAACATGATAAATGTAGTTCAAATCTATCTTCTTCTGAAAATAGGGAATGCTGAAATTAACATAATCTAAATGTAACTGTCTTAATATCTTCTCATTAATGATACTGATAGGAACAAAACCCTGACTCTGAGGCCTGAGATCTTTGCACTACACTATTTTCATAGCTACTGTTTCTCCCAAAACACCTAATGAGGCAGCTTTAATAAAAGTAATAAAAATGTACATACTTCCAAAAACCTTCAACCAAGGCCAAATTAATAGCAATAGCAAAAAATGTGATAGTTATCAAAGTTCATTCTCGGTAAGGGTCACCATCCTTCTCAGGGCGACTTCAATAAACACATTGAAGGATTTGCCGATACATCATCTCCTTTGCCTTTCTCTGACAGGCATCTAGAAGGTCCCCACCTGCATGGAGCTAATAGAGATGAGCTCTTTGCTTCCCCCCCTCCCCAGCTTCCACCAAATCTTGACACTACCTTGAAATATTTTCTGTTTCTCCTTTTTTCTTGTGTCTGGACTCCATGCTGTTGGTCACATAGCACATTCAAAGCACTCTGCATAGGAGAGACTGAAGTCAACAGATGCAGATCTGTTTTCTTGAACCTCTCCATCACGCAAGGCAAATATTCAGCCATATAATTACATCAGTGATTGTTTAGTCATAGTTCTTGCAAGATTTATAAAATCAGAGTGCAGAGCTATGCCACCTTTTGCAACTTCAGTATGGACAGCAGCTTAGTAAGTCGTGAGGGAAATACTCCAAGCATTTTGAGGACCTGAAAGCTGTAGAGCAAAACAGTTTAAGGACCCTTTTGATTCTGTAAAAGATGTTGGATTTGATATAAGAACATTTGAAAGTTTTTATCCAGAATAATTTGTGATGTATAGAGGAGGCATGATCCAATTTTTTTTAAAGTATCACTTTAATTTCCATACATGAATTATAGATTAGAACAGGGAGGAAGCCAATGGGAGGGAGTGTTGATTGGGGAGAAATTGTAACACTCAAGGTAAGGCATAATTTTGTTGTGTGAATTAGCAAAGTGTTATATTACAGAAAATAGAAAAAAAAAACCACTTAATGAACTCATTGGTTTGGTGCTTTTTTGTCCTAAATTTTCTTTTTTGCCACATATCATTATAATTTTCACAGTCTCTTTACCTTATTGTATTTATTGTACATATTTAATCTATTTAAATCAATTAAATTCAAGTAGATTCAATCATGTAACTAAACAAACACTGCAATTATTATTGTCATTTCCCTATAATCCTAGAATTATATTGTTCTAGGTACATATTTGCTGCTTACTGAAAATGTCCATTTGGATGTATAAAAGAACTTTTGAAACAATTATATTGAAACTCAGCTCTTGATTTCTTCACGTACTCCAAAACTGGTTTTCTCAAATTTTTCCCATCTCAGGAGATGCCAATTCCACTCCCCTTTGCTTAAGCTAAGTCTCTGGTGGGCATCATCTAAAATCTGATCATTTCTCATTATCCTCACTCTTGTTGCCTGACTGGATTATGCCAATGTCCTTCCTCATCATCTTCCCTTTAATGCAGATAAGAAAAGATAATTACTTAGCAACCCAAAGCTACTACATAGCATCCTTCTCCCCGGTCAGAGGGTAACCAACTTGTTCATCACACAGATAAAGGCAATATCAAGAATAAGAATTTTAAAATGTCCTATTTCTTGTCTCCACTTTTTAAAATCTTTATCTTCTTCCCACATTTAAAAAAAAATGGGGACACATTAATAGTGAGACCCAGGCACAGCGATTGTAAGTGAGGACATTGCCTCACCCTTACTTTTTAGTCTAATGAAATTCAAAGTAATGGAGAGTTATTTTCTCCCCCTGTAATGGGGTTACATAACCCACTAGGTCTTTGTCAGTGCTGTTAGCTTTCTGTACTTTACAATATTCTTAGCTGCATGCAATCCATTTTGCTTTAAAATTATTGATTAATAAAAAAATGCATAGATAAAAATAAAATTATCAATTAACAGAGGCCAAATTAATGTTGCACGCAAGTTAATGGAGTGACATTGAAATTTTATTAAATATTCTGAGACTTTTAAAGAAATGTTTTTACTATGAAATAATTTTATTTATTTAGGATCAAAGAGAATGTGATTGGGGGAAAAATTCATAATCATTGACATCAAGGGGAGGAACAATTTATGGGATCATCTATTATATTTCTAATTTGACCAATTTCAGATGGCCATGATCTCCTAACCCTGGAATATAATGGTAACCTCTAAATTACTAAAGGTAAATTTTTATAAAAAGATAAAGTTAAAGAAATCAAATATTTCCAGGCTATCAATCACAGATTAAGGTCACAGGTTTTAAATCTGACAGTTCTTAACTCTTTTGTTTACAAGTATAGTGCTTAGTAAAATTTCTTCATTTAAAAGGTCTATTTCTTTTCTGTAGAAATTACATCCTAATGAACTTTGTGAATTAAATGAACACTCTATATATGGTACAGCATGCAGCATCTTCAAAGTGATTGCTGAGTCCATGGGAATGACTAATATTGTTGGTATTGGAGGTAAATAAAACTAAACTCTCCTTGAAGAAAATATGGCAAAGGTATTTTACTATTTATCAAAAAGTTATTATGCATTCAATAGTGAGCTTGAGTTTATATATGTACATACATACACACACACACACACACACACACACATATATATATATATTTTTTTTTTGGTCTTCTCTGTCTACATTCTTCAATTTAGTTCTTGGTGCTACCTACCTTATTCAGAAGTCTTATTCAAAGGTGAACCTTAGCACACACAAAAGTGTCCAAGAATTTTAAATAAATAGAAGTCTTAAGCCACATATTGTACATGTGCCTACATTCCCTTGATGTGGGCACAAGAACCACAAGTTCAACAGTAAAGGTTTAAAGGGTTGGTTATGCTCTGATCCATATCTCTTTCCCTCGTGATAGTACACACACCATGGCTTCCTTGAAGCCTGGCAGGTGTAGACTGCTAAAAACACAGCTACAGTCAGCAAGGTGGAGTTACTGATTTGTTGCGATTGGGGATAGAACACAGCATTGGAACTATGAGGCTTCTCAGCTAAAAACAAACAAAAACAAAAGCAAAAGACTCATTAAAAGTTTTCCGTGACTTTGAAGAGAGTTTAATAACAAAGAGTTTTGCTTTTAATCCTGTATGGTCTAGAAGCCCAGGTTTTCTAATGCTCCCAAATCTGTGATAATCTTATCTAAAAGGCAAAGGACAAAAAGGATCTAAAGCTGTGCTCATTTAAAAAAAAAAAAAAAAGCAGTAGTTGCTCATAGTAGCCATAGGAGGGAAGGTTTGCTCAGTTAGGCATTTGGGGCAGAGTTTGCTAATTGCATTTATCAGAATTATGCATGGAATGGTGTGTTTTGTGTTGCTTTCCCGTTCACAGGGATCCTTTTCTGATAATGCTGTGCTATGAAATTAAAGCATTTACAGTTTTCATGTATGAAATAAGGAAACTGTAACCTAGTTGAAAGTACCAGGCAAGATTCTAGCAGCACCAAGACCCAGACGTCAGGGCCAAACCTGTTCACGGATGTCACACAATTTCTTCTTTCCTTCTGTTTATCTATTTTGACATCAGACGACATGTGCTTGGCTTTAACATTCCAGTGTATGCCTGGCTCTTTCACTAGACTGTCTTTGAGAGTTGCCATTAATTTTTTTTCCCTCTCTCTTTTTTGTCACCTATAACTTACAGTGTTGGAACTCTTAAACAACAGGTACTAAAAAAAAATAAGTGTTGTTTTGAATAAAAGTGAACTCAAATATGGCTCTTTTGATGATGGTCCTACAAAAGTTTAGGCCAACTGTGAATATTAGACACCTACAAAATTTTGGACTGTGGTAACGTTCATGAGACTGTGCTCATTCTGATGCCAATCGTAAGTTCCAGGAGTTCCCAAATCTATTCTTAGGTTTGAGTTGACTAGAAAGACTCAAAGATCTCACAGAGGCTTCTCTACTCACAGTTACAGTTTATTACAGATTAAGATCAGCCAACAGATGAAAGAGAAGCATAGAGGGACGCACTGATCACAGAGCTTCTCTTCTCTTTCTGCGTCTGTGCTGACATTGGCATGTGGCAACAGTCACAGAGCAGCAACGGAAACGCTCACTTGAACCTTGAGTTCTTAATGTTTATTGGCGTTCCATTATGTAGACGTTATTTATTACCAAGTTGGTTGATCGATGCACTTGTAGATGATCTCAGTCTCCAGATCAGCTGATACTTCATTATCAGAAGCCCCCACCTGAAATCATGTTGTTGGTTTTTCTGGCATTTCTAGCCTTCTCCCTAAAATAGGGTTGGCCAGCACTCTAGATCACATTGTCAGTATCTGGCTGCCCCAAGGTCTCGGGCAGAGAAGGATGACCTTCTGGGAGCCACAGGTAAATTCTTCACTACTCAAGCACTTGTATAAGATTCTTACTGTTAATATTATTCTATCAAAACAGGTCTTTCTTTATCCTGAAGTATCTCCAGCCTGACACTATGCCCAAAGAATGACCAATTTCAGCAGAATCATAGTTCATGGAGAAATGGATCTGAATGTATTTGAAGAGGGTACTGAGGCTGAGTAAAGCAGGATCTCGAGAGATGAAGCCCATCAGCACAGTTTAGAATTTCTATTGTATGGCCCTCCCTGTCTCACCCACTCTCTTTCCTCCTATGTTCTTAACATCAAATTTGGCTGTTCTTTCTTTTGTAAGCGATCACTTATGACAACAATTTATCCATTATCAATAGTGGCTTTCTTGGAATTTTTGTTTTTTGATAAATCACGTGTGATTGTTCCATAACAACTCCCGTATGTTCTGGGTTGTTTCTAAGTCCTCATCAAGCATATTTTGTGGGCTTAATGTCAGACTGGATGTTTTCCTTGTTTACAGGTGTCCCTGCTTTCTTTGTATGCCTTTATTAAGTCATTCTAAAACTTCTATGGAAGGTCCTCATACCACTGAACACAGTGGTTCTCAACCTTCCTAATGCCGCGATGTATTTTCATTGTTACAAAGGGGTTGCAACCCACAGGTTGAGAGCTGCTGAAAGGGCTTGTGGATTAGTCTGTGCTGGTGTGTTGTCTTTTACTGGTTCGATTCTCTACTAGTGGTGTGAGTGTGAATGTGCATGGAGACCATGGACTGGTAAAGTAACTGCTCCAGAAACCCAAAAGTAGTATATAATATTCATCCATCCAGCATTTGTTAATACAGACCAATATTCAGATGCTGTGGTGCTACTGGGTTAAGATAGAAATACATAAAACATGACTCTTTTATTCTGAGTTCAGGATTCTAAAGTTATACCTCTACATACTTTGAAACTACCACTATTTACATAAAAGCACATTGCCAGGCATTATCCTTACATAAGTCCTAACATTTTAAATTATTTATGAAATAAATAATGATCAAATTTCATGTGATCTTTCCTGAGTTGTTCTGTATTTTTTCTAAACCAAGGACAGATTTTTAGATGAATTGTCCTTTCCTAAGGCCAATTCAGAGAGTCTCTTCCTTTTTTTATCCAACCAGGCAGCTCCTCTCAGCCATTTCTGAATTTCCCACTGAAATCTGCTACACTTTGTGATTTTAGGACTCCAATATGTACTTCACGTCAAGTTATATCAACGGAATGAAGTTGGACACATTCATCAAAAGTTTCCAGAATATCAACAGAGTCAAGATAAGTCATGAATTTAAATTTGTGATTAAATATTATCAGAGGAGCCAAATGGTCTTTCCAGTTAATAATCCTCGGGCAGAATGTTCAATAGACAAGTCGTCTGTACTAAGAGGCTGCATGATGAATGGAAAGTACAGAATAGAGAACTTGGGTCCGTTTGAGCTCAAGGTCCAACAATTATCAAGTTATATGAACTGAGTAAATGAACCACTAAACTCTCCAAGTTCCCTCTGGTAGAAAATAATATCTTTCTATAATACTCACAATACTTTAAGGTTCATGGTGAAAATGAATAAGTGTTTGTGACGTACTTTGCAGATGTTAAAGATTTTATGCTATTTTCATCATTTTACTCTAATTTTCTTTGATTTTATAATGATAAGTCCTATGAATAAAGGTAGAATTAAATTGGAAGGAAGTTAGACTGGTTTAGTTAGGACAGAATTATCACTGCTGATAGAAGTAAATATTATATAAATATTCACAGAATCAAGTGAAGGAAAACAATGAATATGTTTCTAAAGACTACAAAAAGTGATTGGATTATTGTCTGCTTTTTGACTAAAAAGAAGTTTATCAGAAATGATTGCAGGAAGCATTGATTTTGGCGTTAATTAGATGTACTAAGAATGCAAAATGTTCGATAAAGTAGTAGACTGTTTTCTCATCACAAATTGATAACTATTTGAAGTGATGCATGTGTTTATTAGCCTGATGTAGTCATTTCAAGATTTATATGTAATTCAGAACATTATGGTATAGATGATATACATGTACTCATGCATGCACATGCACACACACACAGAGCTATATAATTGTACCTGTCAATTAAAAATAAAATAAAGTGAGAGGTAAGAAAAATGTATTGCAAGTCTTTACATATTAAATCCTAAAGGAAATTTTCTTGTAGGGTCTGATGCATCCAAAGAATTAAGTTTAAGAAACTTAAAAGATCAATGGGATTCATTTTATCCCTTTCAGGGGTGGTGTCTCTGCGGTAGTGATGACATGCAGAAAGTTATAACCTGGTATATATAATCTCCCTTTGTAAAGCATCGTGTAGAGGGTTGGCCTGAAAGAGACCAGTTTTTATCAAAAGATGAGTTAGTTGGAGAGTACAACAATGCTGTATGTTAAATCAATGCTAATCTTCAGAAAGAGTAAAATAGAAAACCACATAGGAGGAAAATACAGAAAAACTGGAAGGGTAAAGGGCAGGGTAGTGGAACAGAATTTGATGAAAACAGGAGAAAAAGCTGAATGTTACTCCTCTGTGGTCTTTTTGTGAGGGTGTCCTAGACCACAGCTTGTGTGTTAATGACCCCAGGCCTCCAGTCCAGTTCTCTCTGGAGATCTTCACGCCGGTGTGGAATGACTTACTGGACATCTACAACACGGAGCCACTGCTACTGTGTGTATTTCCAAAATTGACATCATCATCTCACTCCCATAAACTATTCTCCATCTTGAACTAAATAGCTCTCTAAATGTTACCACTTATGTGTTTAACCAGTATTTATTAGTCAACCCAATTATGCAGACACTGGAGGAAGCACAGATAATAGGATAGTAAGAGAGGTGAACTGCAGTCCAGGATGGCAAAGTAAGGGTTATGGAGGTGACGAGGAGGGGGGCATCGGACTGGCCTCCCTCCCATCGTACGCTGCAGCATGGTAAGCAGTAGATCCTATCAGTGTTTATTAATTAAAGCAAAAACCACTTCTCAAAGTACTTATCTTTGTGTCTGTTTGCCATTATTTCCTTCAGGTTGTCATTTACGCTCACTTAGGTAATCACAAAATTCTCCACTCTGATCACCGTGTTTTTAATTGTTAAACCCTCCAAATACATCTTTTTTCCTTCCGTTGAACAGCCTTTCCATCACAAAAATATAATAATGCCTAAAATTATTAAATAGCTCTCTATTAACAGGATCAAAATCTTAAATTAATGGCTTGGATTAAACAGGACCTTGCTTATCAAATTAGCACTAACTCCAAATCTGTATTTTACAGCACTAACAAGCCACTTGTTGAAAAACACAGTAGTGTTTAATTTCTCATGCATCCTAATTACTGCGTGTTTTTGCCTCTGCTCAGAATTCTACCTTCAAGTTTGAACAACTAAGAAACATTTCTTAAACTTTCAAATCTCGGATCAAATTTCTTTGGCTTTCAAAGCTTTCCTATATCCGAACAGAAAAATTATTTTCCTGTTTCCTCTACTTTCTTCACTACCTTGTCTACCCTCCATAAGAAACAAAAGATGGCTCATTGCTTTGTCTGGTAATTAGCCCATATCATGATTCTTTTATTTATTTTCTTATCTATATTTGCTTCTGCATTGGTCCAAATGTATTTTAGGGCAACCAACTCTTACATCTGGATGTGAAAAATTCTACAGTCATTTTGTGCCTCAAATTCTTAGCACATTGCTTGATATATGTAAGGTGCAAATAAATCATTTTTGAAATGAGGTAGAAAAGGATAAAAAAAATAAAGAAGAAAAAATAAAAGCTTCAATTTAGAAGAATCTTATATTAGTAACCTAAGAGGTAACGCCTGGTCAGTGCCTTGTCCATAATTTTTCTCAGGGACAACTGAGAACGTACAGTGATAACTACTACAGTGAGGATTTGATGTGAGCAGCCTGAACTGAGGAAGGTGGAAGTGACAGAAATGAACCTGCACCCCTGTATGTGCATGTGCGTCACTTAAGTGGCCTGGACTTGGTTTGCTTGGTTGTGTCATTAATCTTACTTCCTTGGAGATAATAATGTGTATGGGTGACTAATTAAATCTCAGTGTTCTTTCTTGATTAAAAAAAAAAAAGGGAAGATAATTATCATATATTATGATCAATAATTTTTCTAGGCCTCTTCCAGATGCCTTGTATTTGAAATTTCAATTCATCTTCCTAACAAATCTGTGAGGTAGGAATCACGATTCTGATCCCATGGAAGAAAGCAGACTGAGGCGTGAAAACCCTAGTGAGAATCGCTATGTATTAAGTGGTCCAGAAAACACAACTTTGTCCAAGGCCTTGAGGCCTGAGAAAACATGGTCACTCGTAAGTAACATAAACAGTGGAGATGATAGAGGAGAAACCATTTCAAGAAGATTTTGGAGGGGAAATGTTACAGCACCATCCGACAATCTTCAGCATGAGTTCATTTTCTTCCCCAGGAAGAATCAGAGCTCAGAAATGAAGCATTCCTATTGGTGGCACATTTTCAGATGATTTAAAAGTCTTTTTTTAAGAAACAGTATGACATGTATCTGAATCCAATAATAAACACACGTTTCATCTTGATTACTAACTGATACCTCTAAGAGGAAATAAAAATGAGTACAATAAGCTACTACCCAGTGCGGAAATAAATTCCAGGCCTCGACATAAAGCAGAGCCAACAAATGAAGCACCATTCATATCCCCAAAATATCAGAAGGCAAAAAGGGACAGTTTCTCTCTCTAAACTGACATGGCCAGGAATGAATGTGACAAGGCCCACTGCACCTGTGCCTTAGAAACTAGCCATCTAGTCACTGAATATTTGCCAACAACTGCTTTGTGCCAGACTCTGTGCAGGAATCTGGGGATACAGAAACAAATAGTTAAAGCCCCTTCTCTCTGAGAGTTTCTCAGTTCAGTGAAAAAAGAAGTGAGGAAATAAACTCCAGCATTAAATATTGTCAATATTGTCATGGAAGTAATGGCTAATAGTACTATGATAACAAACGTTTCGTTAGGCTCTTTTCTTTTTTTTTTTAGAATTTTATTTTATTTATTTATTTCTTCTTCCATTTGTAGGATTTTTTTTTTAATTTTATTGAATGGTAACTATGTACATTAATGCACTTCTGGGGTACAGTGTGGGGTTTTCGCATGCAATCCGAAATACTTCCATCAAACTGATCAACACAACCTTCATGTCATTTTCTCAGTTATAGTTT
>CAUYQV010071793.1:0-11699 GCA_963574575.1 Galagoides demidoff | reverse complement strand
ACTCCTGGGCTCAAGCGAGTCTCCTGCCTCTGCCTCCCAAGTAGCTGGGACCACAGGCGCCCGCCACAACGCCTGGCCATTTTTTGGTTGCAGCCATCATTGTTGTTTGGCAGGCCCGGGCTGGGGATTTGAACCCACCACCTTAGGTGTACGTAGCTGGCGCCTTAGCCGATTGAGCCACAGGCGCCGAGCCCATACATTTCCTTAAAGTAATCAGACTTCTTACATGGTGGCTTAGGGCTTCAAGAATGAATGGTATGGTATATAAAATAGAAATAGTGAAAGAGGATGGAGTGAGTATTCTAGGGAGTGTTCTAGAAGGTGTTTGGTCTTTTATGACCTAGTCACGTAAGTCAATGGTATTACTCCTATGGTACACTATTATTGGTCAAAGCAGTAATAGACCCATTTTATTTTATTCATTCATTCATTCATTCATTCATTCATTTGAGACAGTGAATGCTGTCCCCTTAGGTAGACTGCTATGGTGTCATAGTGGGCAGCAACTTCTAACTCTTAGGTTTAGGTGATCTCCTTGCCTCAGCCTCCCAAGGACCTGGGACTACAGGTGCTGGCCATGATGCCCAGCTAGTTTTTCTATTTTTAGCAGAGGTGGGGTTTTACTCTTACTCAGGCTAGTCTCAAACTCCTATGCTCAAGAAATTCACCTGCCTCAGCCTCCCAGACTGCTAAGATTAGAGGTGTGAGCCACTGTAACCAGCCAATACGCCCATTTTAGATCTACGAGAAGGGGTCATAATATAACTCACCTCCTGATTGGAGGAATGTCATTTGTTTTAAACTATCACAATAATATTTACCTTTGTGAATTTTTACAAAGTTCAACTTGAACTTGGAGGCTCAGAACCAAATTTAATTACACAAAGGGCTATTAACTAATACAAATCTCACAAGGATGTATAAAAATCACAATAACAACATATGAATCTATAGCAAGAATTATTCCAAGAAAATCAGACATTTGAATTGATCTGGCTGTAACCAAAGTACCTGGGAAATCCAGTTATCAACAGGTTGATAATGGGCATGCATGGAATCAGAATAAGTTCATTATGATTCAAATATTTAACAGCATCAAGCTGAGACAGTCTGATACAACCAACAAAAATGTAAAAAGACACTATGAGATGTCTTTTTTTTTTGAGACAGAGCCTTCCTTTGTCACCTTTGGCCCACAGCTCACAGCAACCTCAAACTCTTGGACTCAAGTGATTCTCTTGCCTCAGCCTCCCAAGTAGCTGGGACTACAGGCACCTGCCACAACACCTGGCTATTTTTGTAGTTGTCATTGTTGTGCAGCAGGCTCGAGCCAGGTTTGAACCCACCAGCCTCAGTGCAGGTGGCCGGCACCTGTATCTCAGTGGGTAGGGCACCAGCCACATACAACAAGGCTGGCAGGTTCGAACTCAGCCCAAGCTAGCTAAGACAACAATGACAACTACAAAAACAAACAAACAAACAAAAAATAGCCGGGCATTGTGGCGGGTACCTGTAGTCCCAACTACTTGGGAGGCTGAGGCAAGAGAATCACTTGAGCCCTAGAGTTTGAGGTTATTGAGCTGTGATGGCCACAGCACTCTACCCAGGGCAACAGCTTGAGACTCTGTCTCCAAAAAAAAAAAAAAAAATACTAATGACAGTCAATTACTGTTTTCTTTGCCTTGATTTACACGACTTCTTGATACAAATTCTCCTTCCTTTATCTTTTGACTTTTGTCTTTTATCTTGTGTTAATTTTCTATTTTTAAAGTAGATAGGACATAATTTCCATGCATCTCAAGCTCTTTTGTGTAAGCCTAACCTTTAGATTCTCATGAAATAAGTTACACATAAAATCATATCTAGTAATGGTGTTTAAAAAGTCACATCATGCCAGGTGCAGTGGCTCACTGAGCCTGTAATCCTAATACTGTGGGAGGCTGAATTGGGAGGTTTGCTTGAGGTCAAGAGTTGGAGACCAGCCTGAGCAAAGCAAGACCCAGACACTACAGAAAGAAAGAACGAGAGACACACGGAGGGAGGGCGGGTGGGAAGAAAAGAATGGGAAGAAGGCGGGGAAAGAAAGAAAAATTAGCTGGGCATTGTGGCAGGAAGGTGAAGCAGGAGGATTGCTTAAGCTTAGGAGTTTGAGGGTGCTATGAACTAGGCAGAGGCTGTGGCACTCTAGCCCAGGTAACAAAGCAAGAATCTGTCTCAAAACAAAACAAAGGCTTGGCGCCTGTAGCTCAATCAGCTAAGGTGCCAGCCAAGTACACCTAAGGTGGCGGGTTTGAATCCCCAGCCCGGGCCGCCAAACAACAATGATGGCTGCAACCAAGAAATGGCCAGGTATTGTGGTGGGCACCTGTAGTCCCAGCTACTTGGGAGGCAGAGGCAGGAGACTCGCTTGAGCCCAGGAGTTGGAGGTTGCTATGAGCTGTGATGCCATGGCACTCTACCCAGGGGGATAGCTTGAGACTCTGTCTCAAAAAAAATAAAAAATAAAAATAAAAATAAAAACACACAACTACAATAAGGAACACCACTCAGGAAGACAATGCCACACATCAACACTAACACAAGTGTGAAACATTGATATGCCAAAGTTATCAATAACTTAGAAACCTTACCAAGTTATTTATACAGTGTTGCCAACATAAATGCACAGTGGCAAGGTCACAAACTTAATTTTCAGACCTCATGTGGAACATTGTCCAGGCTAAACTACATGTTGGCCTCAAAGAAAGTCTCAGAAAACTTAAAAAACCAAAATCATATCAGGTATCTTCTCAGGCCACAGTGGAATAAAATTAGAAATCAATAATAACTGGATCTTTGGAAACTATACAAATACATGGGAGTTGAAAAAACATGCTTCTGGGCAGCATCTATAGCTCAAAGGAGTAGGATGCCAGCCCCATATGCCGGAGGTGGTGGGTTCAAACCCAGCCCCGGCCAAAAAACAAACAAAAAACATGCTTCTGAATGACCATTGGGTCAAGAAGTGAAAATTGAAGCACAACATACCTAAATATGTGGGATAAAGTAAAAGAGAGCTGAGATGGAAATTTATAGTAATAAATGCCTGCTTCAAAAAAGTGCTAAGATTAAAATTTAACAATCTAACTTCAAGTAACCAGAAAAGCAGGAAAAAATCAAACCAGAATTAGCAGTGAAAAAGAAATAATAAAAGGTCAGGCTAGAACGAAATGAAAATAAATAATATTTATCATCTCCATAGATCCACAAAGAACATTTGATAAAATTCAACATCTCTTCATGATAAAAATATTCAGCAAATTAGTCATAGAAGGAATATACCATTAAGACAAAACCACAGCTGACATCATATTGATTTTTTTTTCTTGAGACAGAGTCTTTCTCTATTGCCCCAGAGTAGAGTGCCATGGTGTCATAACTCATAGTAACCTCAAGCTCCTGGGTTCAAGCAACCATTTTTGCCTCAGCCTCCTGAGTAGTTGGAAATGTAGACACCTGCCACAACACTCAGCTAGTTTTGCTGTTTTTAATAGAGATGGGGTCTCACTCTTTCTCAGGCTGGTCTTGAACTCTCAGAGTGCTAGGATTACAGGCCTGAGCCACCATGCCTGGCTTTTGAATGGGGGAAAATGTGAAGGCATTTCCTCTAAGAACTGGAACAAGACAAAGATTCCCATTCTTATCACTTCTTTTTAACATAATACTAGAAGTCTTAGACAGAGCAATTAGGCAAGAGAGAGAAATAAAAGGCATCCACATTGGAAACAAAGGAAGGCAAACTGTCTGTCTTGCTGATGATATAATCTGCCATCTAGAAAAACGTAAACTTTACTAAAAAACTCTTAGATTTTATAAATGAATTCAGTGAAGTTGCAGGTTACAAAAATCAGTAGCATGTCCATATACCAATAATGATTCAGCTGGGAAGAAATCAAGAAGGCAATCCCACTTCCAATAGCTATGAAAACAAACAAACAAAACAAAAGCCAACCAATCAACCAAACAAAAACCCATAGGAATAAATTTAACCAAGGAAGTGAAAGATCTCCATCAGGTAAACTACGAGACACTGCTAAATGAATTTGGAGATGACACAAACAAATGAAAACCATCCCATACTCGTGAATCAGAAGGATAAATGTTATTAAAATGATTATATCACCCAATAAATCTACATATCCAGTGCAATCCCTGTCAAAATACCAGTGCTATTCATCACAAAATTAGGACAAATAATCCCAAATTCACACATAGCCAAAGCAATCCTCAGAAAAAAGAGTAAAGTCAAAAACATCACATTAATTGACTTCCAAATAAATTACAGAGCTATAATGACAAAAATTCATGCTATTGCTATGAAATATACAAATAGACCAATGGAATAAAATAAAAAACCCAGAAATAAGGCCAGGTATTTATAGCCAGCTGATGTTTGACAATACTGACAAGAATATACATTAAAGAAAGAATAAACTTAAAACACATGTAGCTGGGAAAATTGAATTGCAACACACAGAAGCATGAAACTAGACCCCTATCTCTCATCATATACAAAAATCAACTGGAAATGGATTAAGATTTAGATATAAGACATGAAACTATAAAAATACTAGAAGAAAGCCTAAGAACCTAAGAAAACCTAAGAAACTTGGACATTCAGCTAGGAATTTATTACTAAGATCTCAAAAGCACAGGCAACAAAAATAAGAATATATCGATGGGACTTAATTAAACTAAAAACTTCTGCATAGCAAAAGAAATAGTCAACAGAGTGAAGAAACAAACTTTTAAGTGGAGGAAATATATGCAAACTATTCATATGATAAATATATGTATTTAATGAAGTCAATTCATTAGGAAAAAAACAAATAATCCTATTAAAAGGTGAGTAAGGAATGTGAATAAACATTTCTCAAAAGAAGACATACAAATGGTCAACAGAAATATGAAAATATGCTCAAGATCACTAGTCATCAGGGAATGAAAATCAAAACCAGAATGAGTTATCATCTTACCCCAGTCAGATGATTTATATTTAAAAACAAAATAGCAAATGTCAATGAGGATGCAGGTAAAAGGGTATTTTTATACACTATGGATGGGTATGTAAACTAGTATAGCATGGAACTATGGAAAACAATATGGAGATTTCTCAAGAAACTAAAAATAGAACTAACATTTGATCTAGCAATCTCACTACTGGGTATCTACTCAAAGGAAAATAAATCAATATATAATAGGATATATAAGGGATACCAACATGCACGGGCTTATTACAGCACTAAACAAAATAGCTATGATATGGAATCAACCTATGCACCCATTAGTGAATGGAAGAATAAAGAAAATATTGTACATATATGCAATGCTATACTATTCTGCTATAAAATTAATGAAGTAATATTATTTGCAACAATATGGATGGAACTAGAGGTCATAATTTTAAATAAAAAAGGCCAGGCACAAAAAACAAATATTGCATGTCCTAATTACACCTGAGAGCTGCTGGGAGAATAGGGACTGAAGACCCCATTCTTGGCAAAGGAAAGGAACCCCAGAAAAAAGAGGAAAACTAAAAAGTAAGCTGAGTGAGTTGGAACAAAGAGAAGTCAGCTAGTTTACATTTAAGCTAGCCATTGCTAGCAAGCTTCTTGCCTTTTCTCAAATTCTAGCCTATTGGGGATACAGCTTACAAACACCTGTGGGGTCTGTGAGCACTCTGGGGAGAGTAATGGTCATAGAGGAGGCTATGACAATGTCCTAGGAAAAGATATATCTTCTAGAGCATTTCCTGCCCACTAAACAGGCATAGAAGATAGCCATTGTGGAGATTTGCATTTGCCTGGGGCAGAGACCATGGGAGTAGCTCAAGATCTGGGGTATGGGCAGAAGAGCTTATATCCCTTATTGCAGAGGAAAATCCTCTGTAGTGGGGTGGGAGAAAAATGTTTCCCTCCTACTGATCCCTCAGAGGAGATTAATACCAGTGGCATTTTACTCCACAGAGAACTAGTGGAGCTTAACACCTCCATAGAAATTTTTTTGTGTGACCTCAAGCAGGAGGCTCTCCCTATACAAGGCTTACAAGGCTCAGATTTCAGATTATTGAAGGCTACCCTTAAGGTTAATATAATAACAATAGGAGCTGATACGATCAATCTGAGAAACTGTAGACATCTTTGTTCCCTCCCTCATCTTACCCTTTGGGCAAATAGAATCAGAGTGGAGCAAACACTCTGAGCCATTGCTGGAAATCCACAATGGGCAATGGACTCCTGAGCTCCCACTTTTAATTCTATTTTATATCTCTTGTCTTTCTTTACAGTTGCATCTAACTCTATATTTCTCTATATTTCTCCAGTCAATCACCTCCAGTTTCCACAGGGACACTGCTCTGGGGGCAGGACCCTGACAAGAGCTAAAAATGTTTGAACACATGGAGATAGAGAGTGAAAATATTGATAACAGATGGTGGGAAGAGTGAAGGGGGAGGCAGGTGTAGGGTTATAGGGTGCAAACATACAGCAAGATAAAAGGAATAAATTCAATGTAGGATGACTATACTTAACAAAAATATATTGTAGTTGGGTGATGGACGCCCTGAATACCCTGACTTGATCACTATCCATTATGTAAAAGTAAAAGATTTTCTCATATGCTCAATAAATTCACACAAATAAAAATTCTTGCCTGTACTTAATATTTGAAAAATATATCCTCCATAATCACCCGAATGTGACAACATTCTCATTGAAAGACATTTAACACTGAGACAAATGTGTTGGGTTAAAGTTGTTTTTACTGAGCCCATTAAAATATTTTATGTTTTAAAAATCAATTATATTAAGAAATTTCAACTTTCTATTATCACATCCTATAAATATCTTTAAAAGTATCCCAATTTCTAAGTCATCAGGACATGACCCTGATAATAGCAATACCATTTGGCATGGCTCTTGTTCTTTTTTTTTTAATGGAATGAATGTAGCAAGACAATGGCTTCAAATTACATTTTTAGGTAATTTTAAGATATTTAATTGAAAGGGAATCTAAATGTTACCATATATGTTATAACCCTCTCCCTCCATGCCCAGTTTAAAAGCAAGCAAGAGCACTTACTCTGCAGTATCCCACATTCCACATGTGAGTCCAGACCTCAGCTTGTGATGAAAACCTTAGAGACCCTGTGTCAATACGTCCTCCAGAGGGGTCAAACATTATGTGTGTTAAACCCAAGTGAGAGGATGCAAAAAGACATCAGAAGTTTAAACATTTGAAAGAAATAAATGAAGTCTCTGGCTTGAGTTTAGTTGATTTTTGATATGACCGTTTACTGCAATGACTGTTCAGGCACTCTGGTGGGTTATGAAACAATTCTGAGTATGACACGTTCAATGTGATCCCAGGGCAAATAGCAGCTGCCCTTGGTGGATTCTAGTCTGGTGAGGAAGAGAAATGTATAGACAAGAACATCACCCAGAGGCATAGTCAACATTGTGACACCACCACAGAGGCACAAATAGTCACCGTCAAAATAGACAGATGGAAATTCGTTGCCTAGAAATCCTCGTACAGGAGAAAACATTCATTCTCCAGCTTGAATAACGAGCTGGTGTTGGGTAGGAGTTTAAGGAAAGAAACAGCATTTTAAGAAGAGGGCACAGCCTGGGCCAAAAGTGCTGAAGTGTAGGGGAGGACACAGTGATGGCCTGGGGAGTGATACTTAACTATATCATAAACTGCATGTGCACAGTGACAGGAAATGACCCTACAAAGGAGGTTATGTCACATCATAAAAGTTCTTGAAGGTCAAGGTAAAAAGTGGCTTTCCAAAGAGCAAGAACAAGCAGCAGAGATTTCTCTAAAGCACTGAGCATGGTTGGATATTCTGGCTGCTCTTCTTTTTGATAGTGTATCTATCTATTCAGATAGTCAGCTGTATATTTTAACAATAAACACTGGGCACCTAGTACCAGCCTGGCAGAGATCTACAGATGCCGTGATTATACAAGTAAATTCTGGACGAATGAATGAGCACCTAGCAGACTTTGAATTACTCCCAGTTCCTGAGTACAAAGACTTCAAATGCAATCCTTCCCCTTAAGGAGCATGGCAATGACCTTTGGCCTTCTTCCAGTCTGATTTCTAATGAGAAATATCTTTCTTGTCTTCTTAAAAATATTTTTTCAAGTTATAAAGTAATATATGACAACTGTAGAAAATCTAAAAACTCAGGAAAGTTTTAAGAAGAGAACATATATAGTGGTTAAGCTAACACTAGATACATAAGTCTAATGGTGTAATCGATACATCTAATAAGTGTAATGTCTTAATAGAAGTCTATTTTGTGTTCAGTCCAATGTGAGTGTTTGGCCAAGTGCCCTCCATGTGGAAATTTAGGGACACCCATGTCCTGTGTGGTAGTGCTGCCACTCCCAGGGTCAGAGAGTCATTCCCTTCTCACTGGCACACCAGAAACAAAAAGACAAGCTGTGTGGAAGAGACAAAGCTATGTTCACCACATCCCATCTCTTATTCCTTATTCCAGGAAAACTATACTCTGCCATTACCATTACGTAGTATCATTATAATTAGTTCTGGACAATGGGATGTGAGAAAAATAATGTATGTCACTTCTAGGCAGAGACGGTGAAAAATCCATGCATGATCCAGTTCCCCATCTCTCTTTTGTACCGTGAATATGAACACCTCAAGTTGAGAAATCACAGCCATGTGAATGAAGCAGGCTGGATCCCTGAGTGAACAGATCGACGATAGTTGCCCTGGAGAAATGTATAGAGGCACAGAGGACATTGCATTAGGAAGAAGTAAACTTTTGCTGTGTTACAAGTTACTGGAATATTTGAGTTGTGTCGTAGTATAGCCTAAGTTCTCCAGACTCACATAGGATAGCATGTCTATTTGGTTTTTTTTTTCTTTTGTTTTTTTTTTGAGACGGAGCCTCAAGCTATCCCCCTGGGTAGAGTGCCATGGCATCACAGCTCATAGCAACCTCCAACTCCTGGGCTCAAGAGAGTCTCCTGCCTCAGCCTCCCAAGTAGCTGGAACCACAGGCGCCCGCCACAATGCCTGGCCATTTTTTGGTTGCAGCCATCATTGTTGTTTGGCGTGCCTGGGCTGGGGATTCGAACCAGCCACCTTAGGTGTACATGGCTCACGCCTTAGCCGATTGAGCCACAGGCGCCGAGCCAGCATGTCTATTTGTTAATCACCTTGTCAAACGGTTGGAAGCATCACGTCTATGCACATTCTCTGGGTAAGACCTAGTCCAGTGGCCGTCCTAGAGGCTGTTCTGTCAGGGCAGCCTCCCCCAGGAACTCATTTCCACAGTGGTCATCCTATTCAGACCACTGTGATGGCAGCAGCACAATGTTCACAGGACATTGACTGTGGCTAATGACTGGCTAATTCACAGCCTAGCCCCCTTGCCTCATTTTGGGAAAATTCTGAAGGGCTGTCCCAGCTCCAGAGCTCTCTGTAGCATCATCTGAAAACTTGGCTGCAACTCCAAGGTGTTTTGACTTCTCCCTCTACTGAATCCTGCCTCTCACTTCTTTATAGTTGTATGTCACATCTTTGCACCCAACTCTAAATCTCTCTCTCTCCCTCCCCCTGGCTCTGTTTCCAGGGAGCCTAATCTAAGACAATTATGATAGTAGAGAATAAATCTTCTGTTGTACAGCTCACTGTTCTGTCACAGAAAAAAGTAAAATTTTATGGAATTCCTACATATTCTAATCTCTCTTCCCTCCAGGGTGTCCCAAAAGTTGTCATACATGGTGAAAATGGAAAATTATACCTAATGTGTCTTTATTTACAAATTATTTTATCCAATTTTACAAAGTATTCACAAAATATTCTCTATCTTGGCCACCTCTTTGTAAAATTGTGTAATGAGTATTTTGAAAATAAAAGTACACTTAACTACAATTTCTCTTATGTATGGTGACTTTTAGGACACCCTGTATATCTATGGTAGAGCCTTCATACTTGACCACCTTCTTAAATTGACCGAATTTTCATAAACTGGACATGTACCACATATATGTATATAGTAGGTCTAGTTCCTTACACTGACCTCCTCTGTATGTAGGCCAGTTTGTTACAGTCCCTTGAGTAGTCAATGACAGAAATTCTACAGTGTATGTCTGTATATATATATATATGTGTGTGTGTGTGTGTGTGTGTGTGTGTGTATATGACCCTCAAACAACAAGAGTGTTAAGGTCACTGACAACCATGCAGTAAAATCCATGTACAAATTTTGACTCCCCAGATCTTAACTTCTAATAGTCAACTATTGATCAGAAGAAGCCTTACCAATAACTTAAAGAAATGATTAACACAAGTAAAATAGAATCAACATACATTTTATGCATTCATGACAAAGTTAACTTTATTTTTTTCACCATATTTCTAGGCTATACAGCACATCTAGGAGTTTTTTCAAATTATTGCAAATTTCCCAAAAATATTCCAGTGTATTTTCTTTTTTTTTGAGCCAGAGTCTCAAGCTGTCACCCTGGGTAGAGTGCCCTGGTGTCACAGCTCACACTAACCTCAAACTCTCGGGCTTAAGCAGTTCTCTTACCTCAGCCTCTTAAGTAGCTGGGACTACAGGCGCCTGCCACAATGCCCAGCTATCTTTTTGTTGTTGTTGTTGTAGTTGTCACTGTTGTTTTTTAGCTGGCCCAGGCCAGGTTTGAACCTACCAGTCTTGGTGTATGTGGCTCGTGCCCTACCCACTGAGCTATGGGTGCCGCCTCCAGTGTATTTATTAAAAAAAAATTCCATATAAGTGAACCTGAGCAGTTTAAAGTCATGTTGTTCAAGGATCCACTGTATGTGTGTGTTTAAATATATGTTTATGTATAGAAATGCATTTTTATTTATGCATAAATATTTATTAGAAAAATTAATTTCTTTTGCTTATTTCTATATAAAGAAAAAATTTATTTATGAGTCTCTACTGCCTTCTGGTGAGGATGGGTTCTCATCTTTCCAGGGCTTATGGGGTGCTGGGCATGCTGCAGGTCTGAGTAGGCAAGTTAGAGAGAGTGACTGGAGCATAGCTGAATTGCTCTGTTCATACACAAGGAAGAGGGATGTGAGGATCAGTTTCAAAATTTGGGAGACAGCATGAGGAGCCAGCAATGGCTGGCTGGGTAAAGGTAGGGGAGAAAAGGGGATCTTAGTGGCAGTATGGTAAGGATGGTCTGGGGAGAAGAGAAATGCTTCCTGGGGCTTTCAATTCTGTCTCTGTATATGTGTGACATAAAACACCTCCCTCACCTTCCCACCCAAATGCCTGGTGATTCCATAAAAGAGATTCTTGGAAAGCAACTTGGAGAGAATACTAGTAGGAGAAAAGTGAGCAATTGCACAGATCATTTTCCAAGCACTGAGTTACCATAACTAACCAGATCGATTCCCCTTAAGATCAAACATTTAAACAATGTCACAAAAACATCGTAGAGAATAAAACGTATAATTAATTTCTTTTTTTAATTAAATCATTGCTGTGTACATTAATGCAGTCATGGGGTACAGTGTGCTGGTTTTATATACAATTTAAAATATTTTCACCAAACTGGTTAACATAGCCTTCATGGCATTTTCTTAGTTATTGTGTTAAGACATTTATATTTTACATTTAGAAAGATTCCCATGTACCCTTG
>CAUYQV010071790.1:0-59475 GCA_963574575.1 Galagoides demidoff | reverse complement strand
TTTTTTTTTTTTTTTGAGACGGAGCCTCAAGCTATCCCCCTGGGTAGAGTGCCATGGCATCACAGCTCATAGCAACCTCCAACTCCTGGGCTCAAGAGAGTCTCCTGCCTCAGCCTCCCTAGTAGCTGGGACCACTGGCACCCGCCACAATGCCCAGCTATTTTTTGGTTGCAGCCATCATTGTTGTTTGGTGGGCCCGGGCTGGGGATTCGAACCCGCCACCTTAGGTGTATGTGGCTGCCGCCTTAGCCACTTGAGCCACAGGCGCCGAGCCTTCACCTCAGAATTCTGATTTACTAATTGACTCCCCCATTTCCTTGAGAAGCTCCTCGGGAGTGACTTTGGACCATGCGTCCACTGAGTCTCTCCAGTGTCACCATCACTCCTCGCTGGTCATACCTGGAGCCCTTCCCAGCATCCATCCCCTCAGCCCTTGCTGCAGGGACATTCCTCCTACTCTGGGTCCCTCCACAGCCCTCTTCTTCACCCTGGCTCCTCCCTGAGGGCCCTGCCCCTTCCCATCTGTCATCGCATTCTCTTTCCCCAAAGGACTGGCCCTTCCCCACCATTCCATTATAACGCATGTTATATCTTTCTGGATCTGTTACTTCTTGTCTCCACCAGTCTCTCTCTAGAATTCTAATCCTGAGCTTCTAGCCTACAAACAGATTCAGGATTTTTCATCTACCAAATTTACTTGGCAAAACCAAACTATACTCATGTTTCACTCCTAAATTTCATGTTCCTTCAGTATGATTTCCCCCACATAGCTAAGCAAGACATTCATGGGTAATCTCTGCACCTTCCTCTTGTTTAGCCCCCTAAATTCTTTTCATTTTTCCTCTGTCTCTCATTGTGTCTTTTGTTTTGCATAAATCTTGATCAGTGCCTTCCGAAGTATGGCAGAGTGGCCTTCTAATTGGACATGTCACTCAAGAGTCGGAGAGAGTGGCCAGGTGAGGTAGCTCACACCAGTAATCCTAGCACTCTGGGAGGCCTAGGCGGGTGGATTGCTTGAGCTAGGAGTTGGAGACCAGCCTGAGCAAGAGTAAGACCCCGTCTCTACTAAAAATTAAAAAAATAGTACACTAGTCTTGTAGTGGGCACCTGTAGTCTTAGCTACTGGGGAGGCTGAGGCAAGAGGTTTACCTGAACCTAAGAGTTTGAGATTGCTGTGGGCTATGATGATGCCACAGCACTCTACCCATATGTTTTTGGAGCATTTTTTGTGGTTGTTGTTGTTGTTTGTTTGTTTGTTTGAGACAGAGTCTCAACCTGTCACCCTGGGTAGAGTGCCCTGGCATCATCATAGCTCACATCAATCTCCTACTCTTGGGCTCAAACAATCCTCTCATCTCAGTTTTTCTATTTTTAGTAGAGACAGGGTCTTGCTCTTGCTCAGGCTGGTCTTGAACTTGTGAGCTCAAGCAATCACCCACCTCGGGCTCCCAGAGTACTAAGATTACAGATGTGAGCCACTGCACCCAGCTATTTTTTGAGCAGTTTGAAGGCAAGTTGCACACACAACACCCTCTCTTACCTGAATGCTTCGGAGTGGATTTCCTTCAAAGACAATCTCTCATAAAGCCACAGTTTGATGATTAAAATAGAAAATTAACACTGATATAATACTATCATCTAATGTATTGACCTCATTCAAATGTTACCAGTTATTCTATAAATGTTTTTTAAGGCAAAAGAAAACTAACCTTTCCTGTGGACCACACGTCTTGACCTTTCAGGCCTCAAGCCCTTC
Source organism: Galagoides demidoff (assembly GCA_963574575.1). Lineage (NCBI taxonomy): Eukaryota > Metazoa > Chordata > Mammalia > Primates > Galagidae > Galagoides > Galagoides demidoff. The sequence continues at coordinate 57,719 of CAUYQV010071790.1, read as the reverse complement.
CATTTGTATGGCTTTGTCCTCAGTTTCTGATCAGCAGTGTGTACTGACTGGCATTTGCCTGGCACATAGTAGGCCCTCAGTAAACTTTTAGAGATAGATGGATAAATCAATAATGGCAGTGAGCTAGAATGAACTTGGTAGAAGCCGGTCTCACCATGGGCTTAATGAACTGCGCAGCTGGTGGTCATCAACTCTGTGATCTCAGGATGCTTCTGTCAGGGGTCACCTCCTACAACAGTCCTCTGGGGCTGTGCAGCTGGGTAACAGCATCTTCCCAGTGTAGAAATGCACAACTGTGCACAATCCAGTAACTTAGCTGTCCCACCTATGTCTTCAGAGCACCTCCACATCCAAACTAGGACATGGCCCACTTCTTTATAATCTGTGGTGATGAAGCTATGTGGATGGATAACTGTTATTATTAACCCACTCATTCATTCAACAAATAGTTCCTGAGTGCCTGCTGTGTGCCAGCCACATTAGCTATACTGCAGGGAACCAAAAAATAGGTCCTGCCCTCAAAGGGCTTATAGTTACAGGGAGAAGAGTAAAGAGTAAATAAAGAAGTAAATCCACAGTCTGTCATATGGTGACCAGGGCCACAGGGGATAACAATGCAAGGTAGGGATGATGAGGGGTGCTAGGGCCGCTGTTGGATAGGGTGCATAGGGACCATCTCAGTGGTGCAGTGGCTCTTTCCCATTTTTTGTATTAAGTATAACTTCCCTGCAGTAAGCTTCACCCTTTTTGGTATGCAGTTCTGTGAGTCTTGGCAAACTCATAAAATAATGTGACTCAACTGCAGTTAAGATAGGGTCCCATCACGTCAAAACGTTTCTGTTCCCCTTCACAGTCACCTGCTTCCCACCCATCTCTGGTGACCATTAATCTAGACTCCATCTCCATAGTTTTGCCTGTTCTAGAATGTTTATAAATAAATAATACACCACATAGCCTTTTGAGCCTGACTTCTCTGAGCAGAAAAGAAAATCACTGTGAATCATCCATGTTGTATTTATCAATAGTTTTTTCCTTTTTATTTATCTGGATTTTTTTTTTTTAATTGAGACAAGATCTCACTCTGTCACCCAGGTAGAGTGCAGGGGCATCATTACAGTTCACAGCAATCTCTAAGATATGGGCTTGAGTGATCCTCCTGCCTCGATCTCCCAAGTAGCTGACACTACAGGTGCCCCCACATTCAGCTGAATTTCTATTTTTGTAGCAACAGGGTCTTGCTCTTGGTTGGGCTTTTTCCTTTTTGATCTTGTCAGCAGACCACACATTTCTTCCATTTGCCAGGAGAAGGATATTTGCATACCTTCTTGTTTGGGACAATTGTAAATAAAGCCCCTATGAATATTTGCATACAGGTATTTGGGTACACATAGGTTTTCCTTTCACTTGGATAAATAAGTTAAATAACTTCTTAGCAAAACCCTGAAAGAAATGAAAGTAAGCCATGAAGATTGTTGTTGGAGCAGAACGCATCATATTATTATTTAGCCAAGGGAACAGGATTGTGCTACAAAACTTTTCTGTTTGACTTATTTTTCTTATTTAAGTTATTGGAGGAAGTGGGGGTAGGAAGGGAGGAGAGTATTCATTCATTCATTCATTCATTCATCCATTCAAAAAAACGTTTAAAGAAAATGAAAGCTGCCAGGCCACAGTCTGTGACCCAAAGGAAGCCTGAGACCCCTGGATCCACACCAAAGGCTAATTTTAGTTGGTTTATCTGACATAATTTCCTTTCCGAGTTTCCTGAAAGTTATAGTGAGAAAGTAGTTAGTGAGTTTGGAGTTATCATCTTTGAATAGGACTATGGGAACTAAAGCATATTTGACAGTTTTATCTCACTGAGGCTCCAGAGACCCTTCCAGATACCCCAGAAAACTGATGCTCATTCTCTTGTGAGGTTGTCTGCATAAGAGGCAAGATTGCTAGAAAGACATATTCCAGTAAGGGCTCTCCCTAGATGAGGAGCCAGTGGACAAGATTGCATCCTCCTGTCCTTCTCGGATCAGGAGCTTTGTGGGGAAAACTATGGAAAATAACTTGTAAAATTCTTTGTTTTAGGTGATGCAACTGTGAAAAAGAAACCTACCCCCAAGACACCGCCGAAGGCAGGTAATTGGTCGCAGCAGTATCTGGGGACCAAGGAGTTATCTATATAAGGGAGTTTTTTCTTTATCGTAGAAAGAGTGCTATACTGACCACTTTGGTATGTGATCCCAGAAGATACCCCACAGACCCCCAGTTCAAGCTCTGTATTATTCAGGCTGAATTTGTTCTGTGAGCGAGCCTCTGCACAGCCCCACCTGCCCACCACCACCCCGCTTTGTTTTCTCTGCTTCCCCTGTGTGGACAGCAGCCCCCAGGGCTTGGAGCTGTCTTCCCCCTGTGCAGTGCTGCCCCGTCTGTGTGCTGTCTTTGTGCCTTGCTCTGTGCATCCTTGTTGTATGAAGGGCACGTCCTTGTCCATTTCCTATAGAAAGACACTTGAGGATGTGACATTGAGCCTGTCAGCCAGGGTGACCCGGAGTTTAGAAGTCAAGGTGCTACTTTATGAATAAATGAGTTAGGCCATTGATTCAAAAAATTAGGGTAAGACACAAATTCCAGCATAATTAGTAAATAGAGCATGCTGCCATGTAAATTGTGCAGGTTCCTTCCAGGGCAATCACAAACCTATTGGTGTGTGAGCCAGGGTCAGTGCCCCTGATTGTCCCCTAAGGGGTGTGCAAGCTGAGACAGGAGCCAAGACACCACTGTGGACAGTGGCACCCAGTGAGATCAGAATGTCTGCGGCTCCTTCTCACCCACTTTCTATCTCGTCCTCTCAGCAATGCCCCCTCAGATCATCCAGTTTCCCGAGGACCAAAAGGTGCGTGCAGGAGAATCCGTGGAGCTGTTTGGTAAAGTGACGGGCACCCAGCCCATCACCTGCACCTGGATGAAGTTCCGAAAGCAGGTTAGTAACAGAGGGGGTTGCCCTACAGCCCCTGGGCCAAAAGGAGTGAGGGATACTATAATAGGAGGTGGGAGAGACCCTCCCCCACCCATCGTCTACCGCCAAGCCTGAGTTCACACTAACCTTTTCTTCTGACTTTACCGATAATCCCTGGTTTTATGGAGAATTTATGTAGTAGAGAAATACGTGAAGGAAAAATAGGAACCATCCTTGGCCCCCACCTGATACTGCCATTGTAGTCTTGAATCCTGCTCAGAGTCAGAAAAATCGAACCAGTGACCTAAGGTGGCCTCCTAGATTCCATGAGCTTTCTGTGACTATGTGCCAGCCCACTGGTTCCTGTTGGACACCAGCTTAAACTTACCACATACCAAAGGGAGAAAAGTGAATCTGAATGTTTGGATAGATAAATTATACAGTACATAGAATTTTGACTTATTGGCCCAGAAATATAGCTATAACCTATAATGATGGCTCCTATGGGAAAATGTTTGAATTTCTAAACAAGTAGCCTAGGAAGGAACTTGCGGAGCCCGACCACCCCACCGATTTATGTTGGCAGGGTGTCCTGTGTGCAGAATCAGCAGAGACCTGGGCTGGGGGCTGGTACAGGCTCAGGAACTTGATAGAAGGGGTGAAGGTTTATTCCGGGCCCTCTGGTGCTCTGTTTCCAAACCATTCGAATTGTCCTAGGCCCAGAGACAAGCAGCTGAGTACTTATCAGGGAGGAAAGTGGGGTTTCAAAAGAGGGAGATGCGTTTAGCACCCCAAAGAACACTTGCCCTGAGCTATATCGAGACTACTTTACCTGGAATAAGATAGAATTTCATCACTTGTCAGGGATATTCAGCCAAGTTCTAGCACTGTCCATCAGAACCTTCTACAGTGATGAAAATGTTCGTTATCTGTGCTGTCCAATGTGGTAGCCACTGGTCCTATGTGGCTACTGAACACTGAAAAGGTACCTAGTTTAATTGAGGACCTACATTTTTAATTTTAATTAATTAAAATTGTTATAACAACCCTGTTGATATATAATTCATATATCATCAAACACACCCTTTTAAAGTGTACAAGTCAGTGGTTTTTAGTATCTTCGCAAGTTTGTGTAAGCATCATCACCATTATCTAATTCTAGACTATTTTTATCACCCCAGTGAGGAACCCCAGACCCATTAGCAGTCATTCCTCCCCTTCCCCAGCCCCTGACAACCACTTACGTACTTCGTGTCTCCATAGATTTGCCTGTTTTAGACATTTTGTATAAACAGAATCATACAGTATTTCATCTTTTATGTATAGCTTTTTCTTTGAATTTCGCATGTTTTCAGGGCTCATCCATGTTAGAGCATGAATCAGTAATTCATCTCTTTTTATGGATGAACAATATTTCATTGTCTGAATAGACAACATTTTGTTTATCTGTTCATCGATTGAAGGACACTGGGTTGTTTCCACTTAACTAATTAAGCGGCCACATGTGGCTAGTGGCTATTGCCTTGGACAGCATGAAAGAGGTTAGAACCTGCTGGGGTTGCCTGTGATTGAGCCTTTTCAGACACATTCAACCATTTCATCCCAGAGCAGTGGGGGGAGGCTGGGGTGCACCTGAGCTGCACGCTGGGGACAGCAAGTGCTGGGATGGTCCCTGCCCAGCACCCTCAGGGGGGCCTGGTTCTGCATGCAGGAAAGTGTGGAGTCCAGATCAGACTGAGGCCCCACAGCTTGTCCAGCTGCTTCTTGAGGGAGCAGGCAGTGGGGAAGGTACCCTCTTGTCTTGGCCCATGCTCCAGCACCTTCTCCACACCCTACCCCTCCCCGCCCCAGATCCAGGAGAGTGAGCACATCAAGGTGGAGAGCAATGAGAACGGCAGCAAGCTCACCATCCTTGCTGCACGCCAGGAGCACTGCGGCTGCTACACGCTGCTGGTGGAGAACAAGCTGGGCAGCAGGCAAGCCCAGGTCAACCTCACCGTCGTGGGTGAGTCTAGGGGCCAGCGGGTGTGGGGAAGGCTGCAAGCCCCCAGTCAGGACACGTGCAGAAAGGAGATTGCATCATGCACAGACTTGCTACTGTCTCTGCTGACCTCTGGGCCCAGCTGAGGGGTCAGTGCTAGTCACAGATCCTCTTCCTTGTCTCTGACTAGTGTCCTCCCCCATTCTCTATAGTGGCCATTCCTCCCCACTGCCTTATAGGCCTCAGCCTCTAGCCTCAGAGAAATTGAAGACATGGGCCATGAGCCTGCTCAGCTTCCTGGCCGCACCTACAGGTGTCTGCTTCTGTGCCCATGCTGACTCCACCCTCCAGGTGCTGAGCACGGCCCACCCTTGTCCCTCCTGAGGCTGCTCCCTTCTCTCTGGCGCCCAGGCCCTTGGGACCACACCATTTCTGCTTCTCTCTTCTCAACCTTAGCAGACCAAAAATGTCACCATCTTAGTGAAATGCACAGGCGCAAACAACTCCTGCGATGCTTTGCCTCCCTCTGGCCACCCAACCTTCTCTCTTTCTCCATGGCCAAACCTCTGATGGGAGCAAGTCTCTACCCGCCCTGCTTCTTCCCCTCTGGTGCCCTCTAGCTCCTGCGATCCCAGAGCCTATTGTCTGCTAGGAGGTCACTGTGACTTCCTAATCCTGACTGCACTCATTTTCCTGATTGTCACCTACATCCCAGCATTGAGTTGTTACATCTCCAGACTGATTCTCAAGTTCACTTTTCCCTCTCTTTCCTAATCACCATTTTCTTGCCCTACTCAGTTCTCCCCTGGAACCTCAAAATAGCTTTCTAGCCAGTCTCCTGCTGTCAGTCCCTCTTGGCTCCAGTCCCCCATGTGGCAGGTGCTCAGCTGGACAGGAGACCATGTCTTGTGTGTTGGTGAGCCTTTGTATGTTGCGTGCATGAAAGTGACAAGTGTTTACTGATGTTTGTGAGACCCAAGGGAGTTTCCCCCTTTGTCCTTGGCTTTCAAGTCATAAGGTACCTTTGTAAAAATTAGGAAAAGGGGACCCGCTGGGCAGAGTGAAAGGCTATACCCTAGCCTCGCCCCTGGGCATACCATCTAGTCTTGGGCAACCCCTCTAGGTCCCTGCATGCAGAGCACAAAACTTCCAACTGTATGTGCTGGTCCTGACCTGGACTCTCTGCTTGCTAGACTTTCCTGTGCGTGTTCCTTGTGCACACACATGAGCACACAAAACAAAAGGATCTGCTGGTAACAGGGCTCATGGTGGTCAGAAATTTTCCCCCGGAACCTCTCTTGTGGAGGTGTCTAGGCATGAAGTTGAAGGTTGGAGGTGACTCTTAACGTCTTTTGTAGCTCTGATGTCCTGTGATTCCCTGACCCTGTTTTCTGATATCCTATGATGCCCTGACTCTGCTCCCAAGCAGTTTTTCTCCCTCATCTTCACGTGGTACATTAGGACTAAGATGGGCAGGACTGATGCTTCCAGGCCTACAGTGGGGAAACCCAGGACCCATGTAAGTCAAATAGCACAGTGCTTCGAGGCAAAGTGGGAAGTAGCTCCTGGGAGCTCTAAAACACCAGATGCCACTCATAGGAGTGTGACATGGGTACAGAAGGTCCCAAAAGGTAAAGGAACTGTCTGTCTGGAAAAATTATCTTCAGGGGTACATGCAAGCCTTTGAGGGAACTGTCCACATGCCAGAGAGTGGTTGATGTCCTGTCCATCCCCTATTCTTCTCACCCTGAGCCTTGGGGAGCCCTGCTGCCCCTCCCTCCATCCCTAAGCAGCTGGGGAAGAGGAAGTCCCATCCAGCCATGTGAATCGGGAAGATGTGAGGACAAAGGACAAAGCAAAGCAGCAGGGAGAAGACAGGAGAGGTAACCAGTGAGCCATGCCCTCCAGCTAGCAGACCCCAGCCTGGCTCCCCGGACAGGAGTACGGGAGAGCCCCTGGAGCATCATCGCTGGACACAGGGGACCTGGGAGGCCCAGCTTCAGTGCCCACTTCCCGTCCCCAGCACTCTCTCTCTCTCTGCTTCTTTCTTGCAGGACTCCTCTTCCTTGCCCTGCTTCTTCACCCTATGCTGTGTTTCATCTATGTCTGTGTCATTCTGTCATCCTGCCCCAGTCCCCTCTTTTCCTTTGTCTTCCTCTGACCCCCTCTTTTATTTCCTTACATCAGGAGTTTTAGATCTGAGAAGGCACCTGTACTAACAGGGAATGGGGTTTCCATCTGGAAAGGAGAAGAGGGACCCTTTTCTCGCTCTTTCTCTCTCCCTGGTGACTCCAGGCTCTCATGTCAGTAATTTACCCCAAGGAGATCGGTGCTAGTCAACCCGTCTGCCCATACCCATAGACCCACGCTGGAGTTACTTGGCTCTGTGCTCCCGTCCCACCAGCAAGCATCAGTTTCTACTTTTCCTCAGCATTCTCGCTCCTCTGCCCCTGCAACTTTGGGGTCAGCTCCTTTGAATGACTTTCCTATGCCCAATGCCACCTGCCCCCCCGCCATGGCCAGCTCCTGCATGGTGCCACACACACCCCTCCCCCGTCACCACTGCACTGGCTGCAGTTCTGGCCTTTTATGGTTTAGTTTCTTATTCTCCACGGCCAGTGCTCACAGGGCCATTGGTGTGGCTGTCCGCCAGCTGGCAGGAGCGGCATGTTAAATGCCGTCCTGGAGGGGAATGGAATGGAGGAGAATGGGGCTTTCTGTCTGCCTCCCCCTCGCAGAGCTAAGAATAGAATTGCTCAATAAAATGAGGGCTGCATTGATGGCTGCAGAAAAGCTGTGTTCATTCAGAGCCTGTGAACTGAGAATTAGTCCAAGGTAAACCTGGATTACCTGAGATTTACCTGTGTGTCTCCAGGGATATCTGTGTGTTCTCTGATCCGGGTTTATTAAATAGATGTAAAATACTTTACTTGTTAGCGGTAAACTTCTCTTAGCGTATAATCCTTAAAGGACAACTTTCTTTTCAGATAATCTGTAACTTCTGTTTTTAAAATAATAATAACCAGCCTTTTTCTCAGTTTGAGTGATGTTTAGCCATTTAGAGAGTTATTATTATATGTTAAAGGGCAGTACAGGAATTTGCATGTTCCTACCCTCTTCCTGTGCCTGTAAGCCAGTCTGTGGCCTGAGGGGAGGGAAGGTGGCTGCTCTGAGCAGATGCAGAAAGCAGCAGAACCCTGGACTCCTGAATGGTACACCCAGCATGAGAAAAACAGGTCTTTCTACATGTCTTCAAAGGAGAAAAATGAAATAGAGAGAACCCCACATGCCTAGTAATCTTTAAATACTGTCTGAGTTTGGAACGTGTGTGATTTTTAAGGGCAGAAGATTTCCTTTCATAATGCTAGGCTCAGGCTTAAGCAAGATGCACCCTTGATCTCAATTCAGCCAGATAAGCCGGGAAGTACCAAGCCCTGCAGTGGGCTCCAGAGACCTTTCAGAATCTCCTTTTGCCTCTGCCACTGATTAGCTGGGTTTCCTGGGTAAGCAAAGTGCCTTAGCCACTGAGGGCCCATTTCCTGGGGGGTGGGATGATCCAGGTAGATGACTACTTTGGGCTCTTCCAGAAGCTGCTAAAGTCCCAGTAAAGGGACATCCAGGCAGGGCTAGATGCAGCCACTGACCATCTTCAAACATGCAAGCACATATACCTATGGGGAAGCTACTCTGGTTGTAAGCTGGAAGATGGGAGCCTCCTTTTTCCCAGGAATGAGAACATTTGCTGAGCAGAAAATCCCAGGGCTGGCTCCATCAGAGAGCCTCCCATTAGACTTCACTGAATTTCCCATTCTGTTACTCAAGCCTCCAGGGAGCCCTGGGAGACTTCTAAGGCAGTGTGGAGCTCTGGGCCCTAGACACCACACCAGACTCCCTTTTGCCAGATGATGCCCAGGGGCATCCCTCCCAGTCTGAGTGTGTCTGTCTTTGGCTTGGAGGAGAGGCTCATGGGAGCATCTGATCTGAGGGGTTTTTAGCCTCTGTCTGGCGCTCTATAGTTGGAAAGAACAGAAAGCATCAGGAGCGACCCGTGGCTCTAAGAGCAAGGGGAGCAGTGGGGACTTCCGATCTCACTAGACTTCAGATGGGCATTTTCTGGAACCTCAGTTTGGTATCAAACTCCTTGAAAGTGTTTATGTGTCACTTAATATTAAAGTCCTCCTCCCCCAATTTTTTTTTCTCCTCCCCAAATTTTGCATCCCCCTTGTACTGCAGGACTTACTTATCCCTTACACGTGTCATATGTGAGTTTGTTTGTTCAGCCAAGAAACATCTGTGACAGAGTAAGGTTCAAACAGTACCCCTTCTGCAATGCCCATTTCTCTGTGTTCTCTTCTTGACCACAGCAGAGGAGAGAAGATTGGCAGGCAGAAAGTTCTGCATTCATTGTATAAGCCTATATGGCTCCAGACGTTCCAGACGTATCCAATCACAGGTTTTCCAGGCAGCTTCTGTGGGGGGAGCAGTGGGTCTGTCTCACATCCCTCTTTAGGCTTTTTTACTCCCTGAAGCCGGGTCTTGAGAGGACTTGAACCACTTGTCTCTAAGAGAGTTTAGAGTAATAAACATCTTAGCCAACACCAGAAATGTTTCTAAAAAGACCAATATATCTTTCAGAACAAACAGTTTTTCTAAGAGAACATATTAAACAACCAGTGAAAGTGGTTCCATCACAGGAGGCCTCGGCAGGACTGCTGATGCTAGGAAGCGGCTCCATCACAATCCCAGAGTCATTCCCAGGGGGAGGTCTAGGCTGGGTTGTTGGGGACAGACAGTTTCTAGGCAGTATGTTCTGGGCTGGAATGTGGAAGCAGCCCAGTTAGAGGAGGGGCAAGAACAAGCACACATGTAAATGAATAGGTACATGCGGGCACACATACAGATGCACAGGGTCATTCGTAGGAATTCTTTTTGACCTTCCTGCCTCACTGAGGGTGGGATAGCAGTAGTCAATGTTTGTTCACTTGATGCTTATAAAAACCCTGAGAGAGGTACGTAATAGCCCTATTTTCCATGAGAAATATAGGCAGACAAACTGGTTTCGCTGACTGGAGTTCACACAGCGTAAAAGCATAGCTTTTTGTTTTGTTTTTCTTTCTTTTTTTTTTTTTGAGATAGAGCCTCAAGCTGTTGCCCTGGGTAGAGTACTGTGACATCACAGATCACAGCAACCTCCAACTCCTGGGCTCAAGTAATTCTCCTGACTTTGCCTCCCAAGTAGCTGAGACCACAGGCACCCCGCTATTTTTTGGTTGTAGCCATCATTGTTGTTTGGCAGGCCCAGGCTGGATTCAAACCTGCCAACTCAGGTGTATGTGGCTGGCGCCTTAGCCACTTGAGCCACAGGTGCCAAGCCTGTTTTATTTTTCTAAGACAGAGTCTCACCTGTCCCCCCAGCTAGAGTGTCATGGCATCACAGCTCATAGCAACCTCAAACTCTTGGGCTGACGTGATCCTCTTGCCTCAATCTCCCGAGTAGCTGAGCCAACAGGTGCCCATTACAACACCTGGCTATTTTTAGAGATGGGGTGTTGCTGTTACTCAGGCTAGTTTCCAACTCCTGAACTCAAGCAATCCACCCTCCTCAGCCTCCCAGAGTGCTAGGACTACGGTGTGACACATCCTGCTCAGCCTTAATTGTGTTTTGGGGTTTTTAAAATTTATTTTTGGAGACATCGTCTTACTCTGTTTTCCTGGCTTGAGTACAGTGGTGTCATCATAGCTTGTTGCAACCTCAAACTTCTGGGCTCAAGTGATCCTCCTGCCGCAGCCTCCCCAGTAGCTGTTACCACAGGCATATGCCACCACACTGGGCTAATTTTTCAATTTTTAGTAGAGATAGGGTTTTTCTCTTGCTCAGGCTGGGCTTAAACTCCTAAGCTTAAGAGATCCTCCTACCTCAGCTTCCTAGAGCTCTAGGATTATAGGCATAAGCCACTGCACCTGGCCAAAGCATGGTTTTAATAGCAAGTTTGTGAGGCTCCATGAACTTAAACTGCACTGGGAGAGATCATAGATATGTATAACTAACAACCATCTGCAGAAACTAATCTCAAAAATAGAAGAGTTTTGTTCAGATAAGCAACTGAAAAATCAGCAAAATTCAAAAAACTCATTAAAGAATGGTCTGCTGTGATTTGACTTGAAGTTGACAGGGCTGCTGGTTCTGAGCCCAGGTCAGCTGAATGGGGAGGCAGCCAGCCAAAAGGGCCACTTATATGTGTCCTTAGCTCAGTTTCTGTCCCTTAGTCAGAGATGACTGTGATTTCCTATTGTGGTTTTCTTGTGACATTACTGTGACATTATTTTTTTTTAAATCAGCTGAATTTAAGATTCATTGTGAAATCTTTATCTCGATCTATACCAGTCCTATGAGAGACAATAAAAGAGGTAGGGTAGGAGTAATTTTTTACATATAATAAAGTTAAAAATAAACTCCTGCAATCATGATGACAATACTGACGAGTCAAACTAGGCACTTTCTAAGAATTTCTCACAATGACGTTGTGATCCAATTGGTATTATCATCCACATTTTACAGGTGAGGAAACTGAGACACAGAATGATTAACAACTACTGGGGACAGATCTGTGTCCAAACCTGAGTCCATCTGACTTCAGAGCCCAACCACTGTGTGCTGCTGCCCCTCGGTGGTCAGGCACTTCCCAAGTCACAAAGAAAGTGGATGGAGACCCCTAGTTATGTCTGCAGGGGTCGCAGGGGTCCTCGAACTGTGTCCTGCAGGCCACATGTGGCCTGCCAAGGACATTTATCCGGCCCACCAGGTGTTTTTGCTGCCGCTGCCTGTCCTGCTTAGCAGCTGACTCGTCCTGGGGCCTACAGTCTGGCTCTCCAATGGTCTTAGGGACAGTGAACTGGCCCCCTGCTTAAAAAGTTTGAGGACCCCTGGTAGGGCCTGAAAGAGACACACACATTCTGAACTCTCTCTCAAAACATATTTTTGATGGGAAACAGTCCACGCCTTCTGGGCAGCTTCCTAGATCTGTTTACTCTGAGAAATATGTTTATGACTTGGGGAAAGTACAGGAAATCATGACTTGTAAGCTGGAAAACTAGCCAACTACCCCCCAAAGTTTCTTTTTCTAACAAATAGTTATGCATAAGCTTTCTGCACAGGTGGGTTTGTGTGCAACTCTGTGATGTGTGGATGAGGAAAGAGAGCCAGGACCAAGGACCTTGGCTTGGGTTCTCCAGGCTGCTTCTCCCTTCTGAGAGAGCTGACTCACAAATTTTCTTTCCCTGCAGTTCTGGAAATTTTGGATACTGATGTGTTTCTCTATCCCTAGATAAGCCAGACCCCCCAGCAGGCACACCCTGTGCCTCTGATATTCGGAGCTCCTCACTGACCCTGTCCTGGTACGGCTCCTCATATGATGGGGGCAGCGCCGTGCAGTCCTACAGCGTGGAGATCTGGGACTCGGCTGACAAGACGTGGAGAGAGCTAGCCACGTGCCGCAGCACTTCCTTTAACGTGCAGGACCTGCTGCCTGACCATGAGTATAAATTCCGTGTGCGTGCAATCAACGTGTATGGAACCAGTGAGCCGAGCCAGGAGTCTGAACTCACAGCAGTGGGAGAGAAACCAGAAGGTAGGCTGCCTCCACTTCATCACTGGTATGATTGACCTGTGTGTGTAGATACTGTACTGACAGGGATTAGAGGAACTGACAAAATGTCAGTGGTGACTGGCAGCGGCTTTGGGGTCTTGATTTCAAAGGTTGTAATATTGGTCCATACTTTTCAAAGTACATATGACATTTCAGAAAAACAGTGAACCAGCAATTTTAGTGTGCTGCCACCAGGGGGTGATGTGTGTTAAGCAGAAGCTCAGGTAGACCTCAAGGTCCTATGTCCACCCACTGCCCCCTCCCTCCTCATACATTCATATTTGAGTGTCTACTCAGTGTCAGATATTTAGGACACAAAGATAAAGTAGTGACTTTAAAACCTAGAGGAAGAGATGTGTGTTCAGCTAACTATTATGAGATGGGATACACACAAACAAAGTGGTATAGACAAAGAGCAGAGGGGACAGATCAGAAAGTATGTAGAATTTTGCCATGGAGGCTGAATAAGCATTCCTAGAAGAGATGACACTTGGAGAAAGGGATAGGATTCTAAGGGGCGGGGAAGATAAGGAAAGGGATGCATGTAGAGGAAATAGCATGAAAAAAGGACAAAGTGATGGAGATTTGTGGCATTTTGAGAAGTTGGTTTGTGGCCAGAGCATATGTTGTGCAAGATGGAACAAGAAAAAGGAAGGTTAAAAGGGCAAAATTGGAAAGTTTATCAAAGATTCTTGGGCAGGGGATTGAGAGGATTAAATCTGTTTTTTTAGAAAGAAAACTAGCAGGGCTTTGCTATTCAGGGTGAGGCCAGCAGCCTTGGCATCCCAGGACTTTGTTAGAAATGCAGACTCTCAGCCCCCAAGATATCCAGGCCCTTCCAGACCCTTGCTCTAACATGACCATGCGTTTAGGGAGTCATGTGAGTGGATGCTTGACATACACTAGAGTGCACACAAGACAGAGGGGACTGGAGGGGAGTCACCCAGATTCCAGATGGGCCTCTGTGATGTTGGTCCAGGACGGGGTAGGGTAGTAAGGACATGGAATAAGGCCTCAAGAGGTAGAAATGACCATCTTTTTTTTTTATTTTTTATTTTTTAAGAACTGACCATTCTTGATGACTTTTTCCTTAGAGAGTTAAGGGAAAAATTGGAAGAATCTAAAATGACTTCCAGTTCCTGGCTAGGGAAACTGAACACAATTTCGAGAGTTAATTTGAGGTTTATTATTATGATTCATCATGGCTAACATACATTATGTACTTTGTCTATGCTAGCAACATGTTAATCACTTCATATATATCATTTCATTCAAACCTAGTAACCAGTGCAGTAGATACTGTTATTACCCCCATTTTACAGATAGGGAAATGAGATTCACAGGGGTGAAGCTACTTGCCCAAGGTTGCAGAACTTGAAAATGGCAAGTTGATGCTTGAAGTCAGAGCTGTCTGTCCTGCAGCCTATGCGCCTCTGGTTAGACTGAGGAAAGAGGTCGGGCTGCCTTCTAGGTGCCTAACTTGAGTGACTTGAGGTTAGACAGCCGGGAGTTTAGGGGGACGGGAGCTCTGGCTTCAAGGGGAAGTATCTGTAGATTGCCAAGTCTAGAACTCAGAAGAAAGCTTTAACGTATGCTACAGGCTTGAGAGTCTTCACCATTTAATTGCTAATTGAAGCCATGAGCACGGATAAAGTTATGGACACAGTGGTTGAGAAAGCCAATGGGTCCATGGGACTGGAATAAAGGACGGAGAGGGGAGAGAGGCAGGAGGAAACTGGAGTCTCTCAGAAACAGGGAGGAAGCAAATTGTAAATGGGGCTGAACAAGGATGAGAGAGACCAGGACTCAGAAGGGTCTTTGGATAGGAGCCTTTGGTTAGTTGTAACTTTGACATCAAAGTCTGTAGAGTTTCCACAGGGTAGGAAAATGGTTGCTCTGGTTAAGGAATAAATGGAAGAAAAGGGAGGACAGTAGCATGGAATATTATTTCAGGAAGTTTCATGTGAAGTTTCACATTTGTTCCCTATGTGAATTTAAGATAGAGGAAATGGTTGGGGGTAAGGAAGAGGGTGGAGGGACAAGCGCTGTTAGAGGACAGAGAGCTGGAAGGTGGGTGGCTAACGCACCAGAGGAGATGGAGAGGGAGTCCGGCCTGAAGTCACCCTGTAACCGGTATGGAAGCTATCGTTCTGATTTGATGGCCCTCTTTCATTTTGAATATTAGGTATAGAATAGCTATTGAAACTTTACTTTTAATTCAACAAGGACTCCAAAAAGCTAAGAAGATACCAGTGGGAGCCATACCAACTTTATAATTTGACGCAAGCGGCATTGGGCTAGGCAGTGTTTACCCACCTAGCCCTGTGAACACAGTGGGCAGTTCTCCTTGAGAGCTGCACCGCAGTCCCCCAGGCCTGGGCCTTTGGCAGTGTTCGCAGGGGTCCTACCCACTAGCCACTCCAGGCGTCTCTTGGGGGGCCTGAGTAACAAAGCCACCATCTGCTACCCTCTTTTATCCTCCCCCCAACATCCCTCTAAAGTGAGTAGAGTGGGGAGCAGGTGGGACAGAGTGGAGTGCCTGCATGAGCAACCAAGTTCCAGACTATATTTTTAGGGTATTAGAAAACTGACAAGAAAAAGGGATAACATTGCTGCAAGAAGATGTTCATTGGCTGAAAAGGAAATAGCCCAGCTCTGTGCTGTGCTGTAAACCAGGAAAAACTGCAGAATCCTTGGTTAACACAGACAGCAGGACCAGGGGCCAGGGGCACTGCGGGATGTGGCTCCCAGGAGACCAGGACAGACTCACCATGGCTATAAGGAGAGGCCACAGGAGGGGGAGATGGGACCGCTGGGCTAGTGGGCTTTGTTCCCTATAGCCAGCCTCTGGAACACCTTCCGTGGTCCTCAGACCCCTCCCTTCCTCTGTCATTACCCCTCCCAGCTGGAAGTAGGAATTGCCTGAGGAGGGGTCCAGGCCACCCAGGGTGACCAGACAGGAGGCTGCTCCCTACCCTAGACCAAGTTAGATCATCTAAGGGGAGAAAGAGGCTGCAGAAAGTTGGCAGGTGTCAGGCCCCAGGGCAAAGGACACGGGCAAGGGGAGGACCCAAGCAGAATTAAATGGACTACTCAGTTAAATGGCTCTCAGAGGAGTGGGGGGTGTGTGTGATTTTGTGTGGGTTGGCAGAGAGGTGGGACTAAGGGAAGATGGTGATGGTAGGTCTCTTCTGTGGAGCCAGTGGAGTTTGGGGTCATAAAAAAGGTTGCGTGGTGACCCTCACTCCACATGGCCCAGCTAATTGCTTCTGACCCTACTACCACTGCTGCTGCTCCCACCTCCTGCCTTAGTCTCTTCTTCATCCTGGTCTGTCAGATCTGCCCCTGCTTGTGCCCAAGCTCTCACCCCATAAGTACTTGCCCAGTGTGCCCTGTGCCCCTCCTGTGTTCCAGGCACTGCTGTGGGCAGGAGACTACTGTGGAGAATAAAGGATGGGGTTCCCCGTGCGGCTCCAGTGGCTTCTCTGTGCCACAGCCACTGCCAAGAAAGACTGGAGTCCCTAAATTGACAGCTCCCCTCCCAGTCTTCCCAAACCCAAGGGGCTGCACCTTGACCCCTGTTCTCCCCAGCCCAGTGTGGTGCTCAGCTCCACCCTACTCTGATTCTGCTCTTACTGGAGGCCTTGCTCCTGACCCTCATTTGTTTTTGTCTATATTATTGTTAGCAAATCAGCTGTGACTGAGGCTTCTTGGAAATGGGGCCTCCTTGCAGCCTTGGGGGCAATATGAGAGGCAGAGCCTACACTGCTCCTGTCCCAGGCTCCCACTGTACTGGCCTTGGGGCCGTCTCCAGGGCTAGGGTGCCCTCTAGTGCCCACAGGGCATGCGACCGTCCTTGGCCAAGGGAAGGGTCATGTCATGTCTCCATCGAGTGGACAGACTGGGCTCATGCCCTCTGAGGGGCCTCTAGCACTCAGCTGGTCCTCTCCAAACACCAGTCCAAGGTAACAAGACTCTCATTTGTTTGCAGAAATATCTTAGAACTAACCATCTTCCGAAGAGCCTTCTGCTTAGCCCTTGGAGCTTAGCTCATTCGGAATAGATGTTTTTAATGTTTAGCTGAAGTCCCTTCTACTGCAATTTTAGCTCTATCCTTACTGGGAAGATGGAAACCAGGATAGCCTTCTCATTACCGAGCCCTTATGGGCTAACTAGACAGTTTTTTTTCCACCACTTCTCTTTCGGCCTTTCCCTGGTGGCCATTTTGTCCCTCAAATAGAGTGGAGGCTGGGCAAGAAGGGGACATTGCAACCTGGAGTCTTGGTCAGTGTTCCTTCAGAGGAGAGGTTGCCATGCAACAGAGCACCAGAAGGAGGGGGCTGGAGCTCCCTGGAGATAATCTGGTTCCTGACCAGAGATGTCGCTCTGACCTCAGGGAGAGAGGCGGAGGTGAGGGGCAGGTGTGGGCTAGCTGTGCACTGTGTTCCTGGACTCAAAGTGGCAGAGAGGGCCCAGGTCTAGAACTGGGGGCTTGTTCAAGGCTCACAAGGGAAGCCCCCTGGTTCTGGGTTGTTGGAAAGGCCTCCTGGCTTCCAGCACTGTGCTGTGCCTCCATTGGCAGACATGGCATTCCTCTGGACAGCGGGCGAGAAAGCCTGCCTCTTCTTCCCTCTCACCTGCCACACTGAACGCTCTGGACCTTAGGCCACACTGGGGAAATGTGGCACAGGAACAAAATAAAGGAAGCCTTAGCAAGTAGGAGCCACTGTGTCCGACGGGGCACCACAGGTCCAGCCAGGGCCTCCCTGAGAGTATTATTTTATCTCGAAGACTGAGTCCCATGACTGGCACCCACCAGGTTTTCCATTACTGATGGACTTGACTCTGCTTCCCTTGAAACCCCATTTAAAATATCATCATTGCACCAATCTAAACATCTGTTGGACCTGAGTTCCCAGTGCCCACAGCCTTCCTTCCGTGTGAGGCAGGACCCTACATAGTCCCCTCCAGGGACAGTGTTCATGAGTGGATGAAAGTCTTTCACCCTAACCTAGCCTTGGCAATTCTGTGATTCCTTTTAATTCATGCCCACTTTAGAGTTCTATCCCAACTAGAGATGCCTGCCCTTTCCTGATCATCTTAACATGGCAGCCCTCCCCTTCAGCAGCGCCCCAGACCTGCTGCAGCTTCACTGAGGCTTCTGACCACCAGCAGCCAGAGTCCCAGGGCAGATGCCCCCAGCTCCATCAAGGGCTGCTGAGTAATGGCACCTGCTGGTGGCTGCTGGTGCATGTTTCCCCAGGACGACGTCTGGTGGGCCAGCACAGCAGGTTCAAGACCTGTGCTCCCTCTCTGGGGTTTTGAGTACACACCTTAGTGCTCATCACCCTAAAAGGCAAAATGATTAAGTTCCCTCTGATTCTGTCCCTGGCTTACAGGGGTACTGGTCTTGGGTCATCCTCATTGTCTATGAAGTGGACGGTGACACTCTTAACTCCCAAATATGTGGATTTAGAAAAATCAATCAGTTAGGCAGTAGCTGTGAAGCTTACCACCCTGCTGTCAGCAGGCGTCTCTCTGAGAGGCCTGTTTGTCTCACCTTTTCGTATTTTTCCATGGCAGTTCCCTTTCTGTCTTAAAATATTCTGCCCTGTCCCGCTCATGTTTAGTTTTTTGAAACTAAACTTTGTCAGAAGCATTTTAAGAACTTTAAACAAATCACAGCTTCTCCTGCTCCTGGCCACATGCTTATAAACTCTCTTAAGACTCTTTTGCAGTAAGAGGTACTTACCCTGCTGGAAACCACGTTACTTTTCCTCAGCTTGTCTGCTTAGGGACCAGCCATTCTGCCCTCAGCTGACCAGAGCGCCCCACTGTCTACACTTCCACCTACACCTTCTTGGGGTCCACACCTCCATCACAGGTGCTGAACTTGCAAAGCACCGCAGAGCTCAGCTCGCACTCAGCCCCTCCCTCTGGGCAGTGTCCCACCAGCTCTCTGCCCCGTCCCCTCTGGCTCTAGGAGGATGGCCGTCCACCTGCTGCCCTCCTTTCCCTGGTCTGCTCGCTGGGCCTTTGCCAAATCATGTAGGTCCCTCAAGTCCGATGCACTTTCACACTCACACACGCATTATCACATGCTCTCACACCCTCCCTCAGATTCTCTCACACTCCCACACAATCCCCACACGCACTCACACGCATTATCGCATATTCTCACACACACATACACACTATCCCACACGCTCCACACTATCCCACACACTCACACACACTCACAGACACTCCCATTATGCCACACTATCCCACACACTCACCATTTCCACACTCGCTGTCACACTCTCCCGCACCTGCACCAATACTCTCACACACATTCACATGCCCACCCTCACACACATAGTCACACTTTGAAAATCTTTTTCCTCCATGATTTCCCTCCCATCCTTGTTCACGTTCCTCAGGAAACCTCCCACATCCGTCTGTCAGCCAGAACGCAGCCCAGGCTGTGGCTGGGGAGCACAGAGCAGATCAGAAAGCCAGGACTCTAGAAACCGTGTCCTTTCTCTTACAGATGAGAAAACTGAGGCCCAGAAAGGGAAAGGCACTTAGCCAAGGTCAAGCAGCCACAAAGACCTTTTGTTGAAGGACAAACATACACCAAGGCAAAGGGAAGCCTGGAACTCTGAAGTGGCTTGTGCTGCTGCGCACACCGCCTGCCCCGCGTCCCCTCACTCACTCCCAACACATCCACGTGAGCAGCTAGCGTGGCTGCCATGGCCCTCCTAACCTGCCTCATGAACATCTATCGGTCTCACCTGTGCCATGTCACTCACCCCTCCTTGGATGCCATGGTTTCTTTTAAGGCACGACCCAAGAGCTATTTCTTCCGAGAATAATTTCCCCTTCTGTGTCACTTTTCTTGGTTGTACCGTGGTAATACTGTAAGTTATACCATGGTTGTACCATGGTGATACTTTCTTCAGTTTGTACAGTGGTGATACTGCTTGATTAGGTGAGGCTTGGTAACTGATATTTGGAGTATATGTCTTTGCCTGTCCAACTGAGTTATAAGCTTTAAGACAGGAGAGGTTGTGCCTTCTGTGCATTTTGTCTTGAATGGGCACAATAACCAGCAAGATACCCAGTACACTGCTGGAATGTTCAGCAAATGGATAAATGGATTTGACAGGAGAAGCACTTGTAAGTTGCTGGCTTTCAAGCCAGGGAAGAAGGGGACACACGGTTGTGTGTAGGTTCCAAAAGTCAAGGGGAGGGGCTGTGGGGAAGAGTATGTCTGGAGACCGTGAGGTTGAAGAGGAAGGAGTGCAGGTGAGACCTGGTGGAGGAGAGGGGCTGCGTGGGGGCGGGGCTGGCACCTGCCGGTCTGTGCCTGGCCCTGTTGAGGGGCTGCCCAGAGCTCTAGGCCTGGTGGTCCTGTGGCTGGGAAGGCTCCCAGCACCGCCTGCTCTTGGTGGGCCCTGAGCACTAATCACCTGTGCCCTCTCTGTCCTTCCTTGTCTCCCCCCAGAGCCAAAGGATGAAGTGGAGGTGTCAGATGATGGTAAGTGCTGGTCACCTGTCCTTGGGCCAGGCTTGCAGGGCAGGGATGCTGACCAGGGGTGTTGATGGCTCACCCTCACCCCCACCTGTGCCCCACAGATGAGAAGGAGCCAGAGGTTGATTACCGGACAGTGACGGTCAATACTGAACAGAAAGTATCTGACTTCTATGATATTGAAGAGCGACTAGGATCGTAAGTGGAATGGGAAGCTGCCTTTGGGCCCCCGGGTGAGGGTGGCATAGGTCCCACAGTTGAATACAGAGCCCGGTCTTCCCGTCTTCTCCTGGGCCCTGCCTCCTCCCAACTGAGAGTGGGGCATCAGGAGAGAATGCTCACAGGGGCATCGCTCACCCCAGCTCTCTGTGGAGTTGCTTGTGAGCTTCTGCACTGGCCCAGCTGAGAAAGCCATGGGCAAGACCTGATTTCTCTGGGCTTCAACTCACAGCACAGAAGACTAGATCTGGGTCAGATTCTCTTTGAGGTCCCTTCCATGTGGCCCACAGAGGTCAATCAAGCCTGATCAGCACCCATGTTCAGCAGCACCATCCCGGCTTGAGCACTCCATTAAAATGCACAGTGGTCCTCACAGTACCCTTCACACTGTTTACTCTGGCTCTGCCTGGGATGTGTAAGACGCTGCTGGGCTCAGACCCCAACCTGTCCCCTCCCTGGAGGAATATAAGAAGTAGAAAAAAGGAATGGGACTCGGCTTGTGTCTCCAGTGGTTTCTGGGAAGTGAAGGGGTGATGCAGACCTCACAACAGCTCTGCAGAGGAGTCAGCCCCACCACAGAGAAACCCCATGCTCTGCTCTCTCAGTAGTGGGAAACCAGATCCTGCCTGGGCTGTCTCCAGAGATCAGTGCTAGTTAGCTGGGGGGAGGGGGAGGGGGTTAGCCCTTCAGTGATTCTCTGCATTTGGGAAGGGTCACCTCAACCCAACTCTGTGGTCCCTCTATAGGCAGGGGAAGAGAGATGTCCCTCCATCAGCCTAGGTTGAGAGTAGGTTTGTCAGCATTAGAAATAAGCTTTAGCTGGGTTCCGTGGCTCATGCCTGTAATCCCAGCACTCTGGGAGGCACAGGAGGGTGAATTGCTTGAGCTCAGGAGTTTGGGACCAGCCTGAGCAAGAGCGAGACCCCCATCTCTAGTAAAACTAGCTGGGCATTGTGGCTGGCACCTATAGTCCCAGCTACTTGGGAGCTGAGGCAAGAGTATCACTTGAGCCCAAGAGTTTGAGATTGCTGTGAGCTATGATCCTACAGCACTCTACTGGTGGTGACAAAAGTGAGACTCTGTTTTTAAAAAAAAAGTACTTTACTAGTTCCAACTGAGTGTGGAAAATGACTATTAAAATTTTTAAAAGGAGAAAGGAAAAGAAAAAAGAAATGTGCTTCATGCAGGGGTATCCGGCCTTTTGTCTTCTCTGCCACGCACTGGAAGAAGAGTTGTCTTCTTAAATACGCAAACACTGACCAAAGCTGATGAGCACAAAAAAGGTCTGGGCATAATTTCATGGTACCAGACACCACAGATAAATAGTCCTCACCTAACCTGCATGTGGCCCGTGGGCTGCAGGATGGACACCCTGGAGAGGTCAGCAGGCCTTTACCATGAAGGCTTAGTAGCTGGTATTTTAGATTTTGTGAGTCATATGCTGTGTCACAACTACTCAGCTGTGCCACTGCAGCACAACCATGGACAGCATATAAGCAGACAGGTGTGGGTTTGTTCCAATAAAACCTTCCTTATAAAAAGAGCTGGGCCAGGTTTGTCCCACTGGCCATAATATGCTAACCCTAATTTAGTAGAAAGCTCAGCTAAATTTGGCTCTTCTCTCCTTCCCCTTTCGTTTGCAGTGGGAAATTTGGACAGGTCTTTCGACTTGTGGAAAAGAAAACTAGAAAAATCTGGGCAGGGAAATTCTTCAAGGCATATTCAGCAAAAGAGAAAGAGAATATCCGGCAGGAGATCAGCATCATGAACTGCCTCCACCACCCCAAGCTGGTCCAGTGCGTGGACGCCTTTGAAGAAAAGGCCAACATCGTCATGGTCCTGGAGATGTGAGTGGCCTGCCACCAGTCCCCCAATGTGTCTCCTCCAGTGTCCCACCCAGCCACCTCTGCCCAAGATGGAAACCTCTGCGACAAGGGTGTGATGTGCAAGGTACCCACCAGCCTATGGCAGGGCTGACCAGTCAAACTGGGAGGTCTGTGTGCAGTGCTGGTCCTGAGCCCTGAGCCCTGAGCCCCAGCTGGCGGCGCTCTGCTCCCTTCCATAACGACCTGGCAGACTGTGAGGATCCCAAGGCCCTTTCACTCTCCTCTCCCCATGAAAGAGCCAAGCTGCCCCTAAGCTCTTTGTTTCAGTAGGGGTACTCTCATCTGTAGGCAGTTTACAGTGGAAGGGGCAGAACAGGGCAGCTTCCTGACCTCCCTAGGAAAGACAGGGGCCCAGGGCTGGGGGCTACAATCCAGGAGCAGAACCCTGCTCTGGGTCTGTTGCTATAGCTCTGTAGGCTCTGTTCTGCTCTTGTTTGTGCTGTTTTTACTTCTCTCTCATAGAGAGTAGCTCTTTCTCTGCTGAGTTGTACCAAGGCAGGGAGATGGATCAGATGACCCCCAGCCAAGGCTTTCTCAAAATCCTTTGTTTCCTCCACTGGCCTCACACCTATAGACACACACACAAAATGCCAACACAAATGCACATGTTCAGACACACATTCTGGCATCAGTAAGCCACGTGTCCTCTACTGCCCCGAGTATTTTAAGAGTTTTCTTTTTTTAATCTGAATTTTTTGACTGTATGACACAATCAATTCAAAAAAATAGAAGAAGATACACAAGGAAAAGTCCCTACCACCTCCACAGGTGAATAATTTTATTGGTATTGTCTGTATCCTTGCAAAGATTCTGTGCAAAGATATATAGATTAGACATATACACATGTATATTCTTATTTTCCTACCTTTTAACACAAAAGGAAACTTATTGTCCTCACAATTCTATACTTTGCTTTTTTCAACACATTGATGTGGGAGATGGTTCCATATTGACACCCAGTGAGAGTGCCACCTCGTTCTCACAGCTCTGTGACATTTGGTTCTGTGGACAAACCACCACTGAAGCAGTCTTCTTTTGGTAGGAAGTTGGGTGATTCCTAGTCTTTTGCTTTTACAAACAAGCATTATTTGTTGTAATAATCTTTGCACTTATGCCCATGTTTATCTGTGTGATAAATTTCCAGAAGTGAAGGAGTGCTCGATTGAAAGGGTGTGGACACGTGAAGTTTTTAGAGATACTGCA
The DNA here is from genome assembly GCA_963574575.1 of Galagoides demidoff. Classification (NCBI taxonomy): domain Eukaryota; kingdom Metazoa; phylum Chordata; class Mammalia; order Primates; family Galagidae; genus Galagoides; species Galagoides demidoff. Next base: position 34,318 of record CAUYQV010071790.1, on the reverse strand, counting down.
GAGATACTGTGAAGTTGCCTTCAGCATCCTCAGATTGCTCGTATTGAACTTGGGGCTCTCAGTCCTGTGGAGGAGACTGTCAGCATCTTGACATTCTTTCCCAGGATAGTGAGGCCAGGAAGACATCCCCAAGCTTTAACTGGGAAGGGGATATCAGTTAGTCTTTTCCCTCCCCTCCTTCCATTAGCATTTCGGCAAACAGGTATTCCCTTTTGGTCTGTGTTCTTCGGAAAAGGCGCTCGTGGTTGAGAGCACAGACTTGAGTCAGGTAACTACCTTCCTTCACATCCCAACTCTGCCTCTTACTTGTTGTTTGACTTGGATAGGTTTCTCAGTTGTACTGATCCTTAGTTTGATCATCTATAAAAGAGGATACTAAAACCACCTTGTGAATGCTGTGAAGATTCAGTGGGATAATCATGTAAGGCACAGCACTCCATAATGAAGCTATTATGTTTTGTTTTGATCTGGTTTGATTTTTTGAGACAGAGTCTCTCACTGTTGCCCTTGGTAGAGTACCATGGCATTATAGCTCACAGCAACCACAAACTCTTGGGCTCAAGTGATCCTCTTGTCTCAGCCTCCTGAGTAGCTAGGACTACAGGCATGTACCATGACACCTGGCTAATTTTTCTATTTTTAGTAGAGATGGGACCTCACTCTTGCCTGAGCTGGTCTCAAACCCCTGAGCCCAAGCAATCCACCTGCCTTGGCCTCCCAGAGTAGTGAGATTACAGGCATGAGCCACCAAGCCCAGCCCATGGGAGCTATTAGTAGTAGAATGCGTTGACGTTTTCTGTAAGCTGGTCTTTTTTCCACTTAAAAGTACTTTTTGAGCATTTAATGTCTAAGTGTATGGAAAATTCCTCCCTAGTATTCAGGAAGCCTGGCTTCAATTTCTGCTACTATAGAGTTGTGAATTTGTAATTGTTAAATCCTACCAGTGAAAAGGTATTGGATTAGAATAATCGATTTTAAGATCCCCCCCCCCTTTAGGCTATGGAATTCTCCAATTCTGTGGAACCATGAAGGACTTAGAGAAAATCTCCATTTGTATCTTATAATCTATTTTCAGCCCCTAAATCAAACTTTCCTCCCCACTTCCTGGAAATATTTAGCCCATGGCCTGGCCTCATTCATTACACTCTCACAATAGCCCTGTGGGCTGCATCTTTTCCATTTATTCTAGAACAGGTTTCTCAGTCCAGGCAGTGTGGGCATGAGAGGACACATGAAGAAATGTCTTATCTTTAGAAGTTAGACCTTGAGTGAGATTGTGGGGAGGGCAGGGAGGGGCCAGGAGGCAGCAGGGCTTGGGGAAGGCTGGGCAGCAGCTCCAGTGGGCAGAATACCATACTTAGCTTGGAATGGGGAGTTGGCAAGCTGGATGGAAAAAGAGAGAAAACTTAAGACGGCTTCAGCTGGTCTGGCTTTTATCCCTCTCCCCCACACCTCCCCCATGGACGGCAGCAGGTCTTACGTGCCTAGATGCCAGAGATGTGCCTGTGGTCGGGGGAAGAAGTTTGCCCCTTGATAGGAACTCAACCAAAGAAGAAAGGAGCAGGCTCTTCTATCTGTGTACCCCTTCCAGCTTAACCATTCCAAGACTTGACCACCGACAGGTTAAAGGTTGATTTTCAGCATTTGCTCATCCCTTTGTTTGATGGGAAAACTGAGATTAAGAGAAGGATGATGCCTGGTGATATAGAAAAATGAAAATGTATTCCAGGGTCCCAGTGTTTGGTCAAATATAGTGATAAATAAGAATCAGTGTCTTCAGACCTTTTGACTTCTGATTATGGGCAAGCCCTCCCTGTATGGCAGTTGCTCTGAGACAAGGGTTCCTTCAGGCCTCTGGCCTGGACCCTGGGCTTGTCATTTTAGAAGTGCTTGGGACATTCCAAGGGGCAGTGAGGTCCTGAGCACTGAGTAGGAGCTGAAATTTAGACTGAGCCATCTGTGTCTCATCTCACCTTTGTGCTACCATTAGCAAAATTTATCAGAGACCATCCAGCAGGCTGCCATGAGACAAAGTGAGGGTCTGGGTATCAAGTCCACCCATAGCACCACTGCCCTGGCTGCCTACGAAGGCTGGCTAACATCTAGAGTTGGGGGGGATACATCTGATCCTTTGGGATTAGGTAGTTTTGGAGATAGATATTTATTTATTCATTTTACTCACTCAGTATTCATTTATTAAGTACACATTTCCTCTGGCCCAATTGTAGCTTTTGACATCCCATCTCTGAGGGCGGCAACTTCTTTCTATCAAACCAATACTTTCCACCCATAGCTTTGAGAATTTTGAAAAGAAATCTATAGAATCATTAATTCTATTTGTTTAACCCCTTCCATTCTAGAAAGTAGACCATAAGAACAATTGTCAAGATTTATTTTATGTTTGAAGAGGATTGAACCTATTTGAATTTATGTTGAATAAGTATTGTTAACACTTCTAAAAATGCATCAGTAATTATTGCCATGGTTCAGATTTCTACCACTCATTACCTCAGATGTTCCTAAGGGTGTTAAAAATAATGGTTGCTTGCCTTTTCAGAATATTTTAAATATAAAAGAAAACATTTTAGGGCTCCTTGTCTGAGCCATATCTTGTCAGTTGCAAATAAGGATCTAGAGATGAGCCAGACTTCTTATAGACATGTTTACAAACAACTTTACTCCAAGACTGACTGGATTTAAAAAGAAAAAGAGCAGAGAAACAAGGTTGTGGATGCCCAGGGCGGGAAAGATCATTTCATGGGGAAACAGACAGATTTTTTCAGAAGATGTGAATTTCAACTGGCTTCCCAGGAAAGATAGTTGAGAAAGCCAGTATTTCTCATTCTCACGATCTAGTCTGGTCATAAGAATGACCTGGGGTACTTATTAAAACTATGGATCCCCAGATCTCTCCCAAGATTTTCTAAATCTAAGTCTCCAGAGGAAGAGTTTAAGAATCTGTATTTTTAACAAGAGTCCCAAGTGATTCTTTAAAATAAAAAAAAATTGATAGTTAACATCGAGCTATGTGCCAGATGCTCTCCTAAGCATGTTACCTGTATTAACAGTATTCATCATTTGCAGCAACCTTGTGAGGTGATGCTGTTTTTATCTGCATCTTACAGATGAGGAAATTGAAACAGAGATGTTAAGAGTTGGGTTAGCTTGGAGCCTTGGTGGAGACCACTGGAAATGGAGGACACAAGGACAAGAGCGCCACCTGCTGGCTGTGCAGGGACCTTCTCGGGTTGGTTAAAGGCAGCTGTTCAGCTCCCCCCAGTGGCCCCAGCACAGACTGACTTTCCCAGCTCTGAACTGTGTTCTGTGGCAGACACACTGTGGCAAGCTGGGCCTCACAATGCATCTCTCTCTCCCGTTTCCTCTCTCTCTCCTGCAGGGGTTAGAGATGAGATCCATTTGGTCCACCACAAGTTGTCAAATAATGATTAATATGTACTGAGCACCTAGTGTACGTTAAGGCATGATACTTTCCAAAGGATTCTACATTCCAGCTCTATCAGGTAGAGCCAGATAAGGAAACAGGGGCTCCGAAAAGTTAACCAACTTACCCGAGGTCACACAGCTTGCAAAAGGCAGAAACAGGATTCAAACTTAGCTTCTTCCCTTTTCACAATGGCTCCCCGGAAGAGAGGGCACACCCTTATACAAGGACAGGCTGAGAACCAAGCCCACCCAGCCTTCTTCAACTGGTAGACCCAGCGGCTGCTGTAAAAAGGTGCGCTTACTGATATAATATCTGGGTACTGCATAAGTGACCAAGGAGATGCTTTAAATTTGCTGAGCAGTGAGCAAGGGAGGAAGGTTAAAGGACTGGGACAACTAAAGCAGTGGGACCTCGTTCTCACTGAAGGGCAGGCCGGCAGAGGCTCTGGAGCCATTTTTGGCTGTGGACCAAGCAGCTGTGGCTCCAGAAGCATGGAGTTGATTGGACATGGAAGGATCTAGTGTCTGCCAGGTAGAAAGGACTCCATTCCAGCCTGGGCGAGGAAGTGGCCCAGGGGAGACACACTGGTTATGACCAAAGGGAGTAATGATGCTGTAGGCCTAGCTGGAGTAGGCAAATCTATCACAGATGTGGGTCCGATGGGTTATAACCAACCAATTTGTAGGAAATTTGCTGAGGTTCCTTATTGTTGGAGATCTTTTTCTGTCTCTGCCTATGCAAAATAAATGCTCGTGGTAACTATGTTTTAAACTTTAGTTCCCTGTGACTAAACAATACAGCTAAAGTACAAGAATGTTCCCTTACGCATCTGTGATCATTTGAGAGGAAGAGACTGCCCAGTGGTCCCTCTTTTTGCTAAGGAGGTTATGCCTGGGTGTCTTCATTCACACCCTCCTCTGAAACAGCCTGGCCTAGATGCTGACCTCAATCTCCCAACAGCTTAGCGAGTACAGGGCAGGGTTTCCCAAGCAGGAGCCCAGGAGGCCCTGGCCCTCTTCCAGTGACCGAAGATGGCCTTGGACCCTACTCTGGTGATGAAAGATGGAGTTCAGGAAACTGTGCAGAATGTGCCTATCACCCCCGTACTCTGGGTCTTCCTGCCAGTCTGTTCGCCCAGCCTCCCTTTGGGCACACTCCCTACCCACACCCCGGCCCACACAGTGCTGTGATCTGACCCCTCTGCTATCCCCACTCCCTGTCCCCACAGCGTGTCTGGGGGTGAGCTGTTTGAGCGCATCATTGATGAGGACTTCGAGCTGACGGAGCGCGAGTGCATCAAGTACATGCGGCAGATCTCAGAGGGCGTGGAGTACATCCACCGGCAGGGCATTGTGCACCTGGACCTCAAGCCCGAAAACATCATGTGTGTCAACAAGACGGGCACCAGGATCAAGCTCATTGACTTCGGTTTGGCCAGAAGGCTAGGTAAGGCCAGTCCCTCCACCTGCTGTCCCCACCGTATAATGGCAGGGGCTGTTCACATTCCACACATGGCAGGTAGAGGAAGTAGACAGTGTAGGGGTTAAACCCGAGACCATGAAGACTGCTTAGGTTCCAGTCCTGCCCCAACCACTTACTGCTGTGTGCATGGAAGCCTCAGCCTCCTTACCTGTGAAGGGGTTAATACTAGTGCCTGCCTCATAGAGTTGTTAGGGGGATCAGATGTGTTAATGCAGGTAAAGTGGTAGGAACAGTGCATGACAGTGATGACGATGATTATCTACTCTTTTGTTTTTCACTCTGGTGCCATGAGTGGCAAAACTTATGTAGGTCACGGTGCTTTCTCTCATCTTCATCAAACCATACAGTTTACAGAGTACTTTCAAATTAAAAAAAAAAAGATTCTCACTGTGAGGCAGGCACGGCAGATGTTATAAGCCCCAACTTAGAGACTAGGATGCCAGCGTTCACAATAGTTTTGCCCAGGAGGTCCCATCTCAAGCCAGGGGAAGTGCAAGGGTTGGAGTAGGGAACCCTGGGCCCAGTTCAGGGAGCTCTGCTGCTCCCACACTGTGCAGAGTAAGGGAATGGAGAAGTGGAAAAACCTTCAAACTCCGGCCTGAAAGCACTTTGGTCAGCAAATGCCTGCCTCACATTTCACCTGCATCCACTCTGCCTCTGTACCTCTTTGATGTCTCAGTAATTGAGAAAACAGCTTCATTTCCCCACAAGGCCACTGGCCTATTAGCAACAAGCCCCAGGGCTAGAGTAAGCTGGCCTTTATTTCACTACTGGAGGGGGAGCAGGAAGGAGCTGGCCACACTAATGCCACCCAGGACACCCAGTTCTGGTTGAGGCTGTGTTTGTCATAAAAAAGAAAGTGGGGGGCTCCGCGCGTGTGGCTCAAGTGGCTAAGGTGCCAGCCGCATACACCTAAGGTGGTGGGTTCGAATCTAGCCCAGGCCCCCCAAACCAACAATCACAGCTGCAACCAAAAAAAAAAAAAAAAAAAGCTGGGCGTTGTGGTGGGCGCCTGTGGTCCCAGCTACTTGGGAGGCTGAGGCAGGAGACTCGCTTGAGCCCAGGAGCTAGAAGTTGCTGTGAGCTAGCACCCTACCCAAGGGGATAGCTTGAGGCTGTCTCAAAAAAAAAAAAAAAAAAAAGGAAAGTGGGGCCAGATAGGTCACGACTGGCTTGGTGGTCAGTGCAGCCAGGCGAGTGTCATGCCCCAATGCCAGGTGACTGCACCGGTCCTGCTCTCTCCTACAGGGGCAGAGTGGGGGCTCCCCCCCCCAGCAGGACCTGCTTTTGAACGATAACCACTGACATTAAATGGATAGGGAGGCCACTGGCCTCAGGAGCTGGCAGCATCAGAGAGCAAGGAACATAACATTCAAGTTCTCTGTTGAAGTTCTCAAGTTCTCAAATTCTCTATTGTAAAGACAGTGGTCTCCACCAAAGAATGATAAGAAAACTGAGAAGTGGTTCAAATGTAGCCGGAAGGGCCTAGGAGCAGGAGTTGGGAGCAGACCTTCCCTATCATAAGGACTGGTAATGGCTGGCTTTGTTGTAGAACACTCTTCACAGGCCCTGCAAAGTTAAGAGTAGAGGAAGCCCACAGGCCGCAGGCTGGCCACCCCCACTGCTGACTGTCTCCTCCTGGACCTGGTACCTACAGCAAGTACTAATGGGCAACTCTGATCCTTTATGGCTAAGAGATGCTGCCTTGGGGTTAGGGTCTCTCTCACCTGCCCTCCCAGCAGCTTCCAGAGGACAGGACAGCCATGGAGCTGTGTTGAGGCAGTGAGTGAGCTGGGAAAAGCATGGCGTGGGAGTCACATGCTTGAATCTGACTCCCACTTATGAGTGGAGGAATCACTTCCCTGGTCTCAGTCTCATCGCTGGTAATATAGGTATCACCCCTTAGGATTGGTGAGACTATTAAATGGGAAAATCCTTGTAAAGCTGATAGCAGGGAACATAAGACATAGTGAATGTTAGAGATTATTATTAAGCATAAGTCAAAAGGATCACATGGCAGGTCCTTTACCGGCCTCTTCTCTCCCTGGCTGCCCTGCCCAGGGGAGATAAATGTGCAGTGTATTGATGTCCTTGCTTTACAAGGAGGCTGAATGTCTCTGTGCCATCCCAAGGACAGAGCACCCTATCCATTTAATGTTAGTGGTTATTGTTCAAAAGCAGATCCTGCTGGGGGGGCAGCCCCCACTCTGCCCCTGTAGGAGAGAGCAGGACCGGTGCAGTCACCTGGCACTGGGGCTAGGTCAGGGCCAACCCACTGAGGAGGACAGCCACTTACCCTGGATATGCTGGGGACTGATCCCTCTCTATCCTGGTTTCAGAGAACGCTGGGTCTCTCAAGGTCCTCTTCGGCACCCCAGAGTTTGTGGCTCCCGAAGTAATCAACTATGAGCCCATCAGCTATGCCACAGACATGTGGAGCATCGGAGTCATCTGCTACATCCTGTGAGTGCCCAGCACACGGGCTGGGGCAGGGTCCCGTGGAAGGTGCCCAGGCTATCCCGACGCTGTGTGGGAGTGGCCAGGGTGGGTCATGGTGGGGATCCCACCCCAGAGTCGGGAGGCCGTGGGCTCCAGACAGGTCAGTAGCCTGAATCATATTCTGTAGCATTACATAGCTCCACACACAAGGTCCCCACTCTGGGCCCCTCACTATCCCCAAGGCTGGCCAGCCTGGGGTCCTCGGCCAGCAGGGTGGGAATGCGGCTGTATGTATGCCCTCACTTGTGTAGGTGGCTCTAAGAGGAGGGAGGGAGCCAGGTGCATATCTCGGGGTATCCTCATTGTCTTCAGAGGATAGCACCCCATCCTCAGGGGAGGGGGACCCCAAAGGCCTGCCTCATCTCTGAGTCCAGTATAAGGACTTTTGAGAACAGAGCCTTCAGTGGGACCAACTGATTGGCATAGTAATTAGAATTGGGAAATCAGGTGGAAAATATGAAGACATTTCAATTAATAGTGCTGCAGAAAGAGAGGGGTGGCCAGCAACCTAGGCCACTCGTGTGCACGGACTATCTACGGGGGCATTGCCTTAAATTGCAGGTCTGGATTCAGGTCTGGGGGACCCGAGATTCCACGTTTCTAACAGGCTCTGTGTTGCCAACGGTGCTGCTCTAAGGACCACACTGGGATTAGCACGGCCCTTAGAACACACTCTTGGTGGGTGAGGTCTTGCTGACTTTGTCCCTGAGGCCTCAGAGAAAGGCCCTGAACTTGTGTGGCAATGTGCAGTCACAGGATGGTCTCGCTGAAGAAGAGATATGTGTGTATTCAGTAAGAAGTATTTTTGTTGTCAAAACAAAAGAAAAAATATATTGTTACAGAAAACTTGAAGAGGACTTCTAAAGGATACTTTCTTGGAAGTATCTCAGACCCAAGTTTGAGAAAAGGCTGTAGGTCAGCAGTTCTCAACCTGTGGGTTGCAACCCACACAAACTGTATTAAAGGTTCGCAGCATTAGGAAGGTTGAGAACCACTGTAGGTGATTCTGATGCATAGTTGGGTTTAGGAGCCAGTGCTACAAAAGCTTCAGTAGAAGTGGGGTGACTTTTGTGCAATATGGCTTTCTTACGTGCTCAGGAGTTTTACTCTGATGGTGACCTGTTAGGACAGCCCACCTCAGTGGAACCTGTGACACAGTTCTGTACCCTAAACAGTCATCTCCCCTGCCTGGGATCAGCACCAGATCCCAGGTCAGTGAAGAAACCATGGGCTGAGCATACATTTCCCTGCCTCTCCTCTCCCCACGCCTGCCCACTCCCGAGAACAACAGGGCTGATGAATAAACAACCAAGCCAAGTGCTTTACCCCTGCTCCTCTGGTAAATAAGGAACAGCAGGGTGGGGGCTCAGCCTGCCCCTCCTGGGGTTGTCTGAGACCTGGACGGTGCTCACACTGATCTCTGACCCTGGAGAAGCAGTCCTCAGCTAGGTTACTCGGTGTAGACGCAGCTGCCTTATGGCTGCGGGGACCCTCTCCAGCCATCAGAGAGCCTTGCCTTGCTGTGTGCCCTTCAGTTTTCCCACCACTGTGACACAGGGTTGACCTGCAGCCAGTCTTTCCACATAGGATCTTTTTTTTTTTTTGAGACAAAGTCTCACTTTGTCACCCTGGGTAGAGTGCCATGGTGTTGTAGCTCACAGCAACCTCAAACTCTTGGGCTCAAGCGATCCTTTTGCCTCAGTTTTTCATTTTTAGTAGAGATGGGGTCTCGCTCTTGCTCAGGCTGGTCTCATGAGCTCCAGCGATCCTCCTGCCTCAACCTCCCAGAGTGCTAGGATTACAGGCATGAGCCACCGTGCCCAGCCACTCCACATAGCATCTTCACCGGTGGACTGTGGCCTGGACTCACTCCTCCTTTGCTATTGAAGTGACTGGGATCAGGGAAGCCCACGTAGAGACCCACTTCCCACAGGCTGGGGAGGGTGACCAGTCGTCCCAGTTTACCAGAGTATAGGACTTTCAGTGCTAAAATGGAGACAGTCCCAGACAAACCAAGACAGTCGGTATCTCTGCTGGTCAGTGACAGAGCAGTGGCTAGTTGGAAGGAAGGAAGGAACTTCACTGCAGGAAATTTTCACAGTGAACATACCTGTGTCACCTATATCCAGATTGAGAAACCAAACCCCTCCAGGGCCCTACAACCCTCTGGTGCCGCCCCCAGAGGTAACTCTGTCCTGTGTCTAATGTCATGGCTTAGCTCTGCCTGTTCTTCAACTTTATATAAATGAAATCATACAGAGAGAAGTGGCTGGCATCTGTGAGATTCGCCCAGTGACTCGGTGTTGATGTGTTGCTGTAGAGTGTTTGTTCTCAGAGCTATGTGGTATTCCATTGTGTGAACATAATCCAATTAACTTATCCATTCTACTTGGATGGACAGTTACTCAACTACAAACTACATGGAGTATTATAGCATCCTGGATTATTACAAGCATTCTGGTGTGTGTTTCAGTGAACACACTTATACACTTGTTCTGCTGGTTGGCCTTATAATCTAGAATTATAATTACCGCATCATAAGAATACTTTAATGTAAAAGGAAAGTTCTTCTAGATGGAGAAACAAACTCAGTAATTCACTATGCTACCTTGTTTGCTTCTTTTTAGATTACTCTTTTTATCTTCTTTTTGTCTTTTTCTAATTATAATGGAATATAGTGAGCATTGAACTTTTAGGTTACTTTTAAAGCTAAGACCAAAGAGTTTTTGGAATGGGGTAATCATTTTGATGCTGAAGGTGTTTGGACAGGGAGTTTTGTGGGGGGATATACAGGGCAGGAGGACAGAGACCAGCTCAGCCTGGGTCAGCCCTGCACACCTCCTGGGTCTTGGACAAACTCCCTCCCATCCCCCAACCCCACCCATGAGCCACTGTCCTCTGGGGCTTTTCAGGGCTGGTTCACACAGCGTGGCAGCGTGGCGGATGAGGTCTGGGACAGTCTCTTCTGAATGCTGCTCTTTACAACAGAAAACGGGGCTGAAAATAAAAGTCAGGTCCACCAGGGGGCTTTAAGCCCCTGCCACTGGGAACTGTAGAGCCTCTGCGGGGAGCAGCCAGCTGAAGCTCACTGGTGCCCCTAGTGCCATCCTTTGTCCCGCTCTGCCCTGTCCGTCTTTGGAGCTGGCTGTCTCCTTGGCAGTACTGGTCAGGGCCACTTCCACCTTTGTCCCAGGGAACCCTTCCTGATCTCCTTGCTGGGGCCAGCAAGAGATGGGAGGCCAGCCTGGGAGGGAAAGCACTGCACTGTCACAGTAAGGAGTCTGGCCCCACAGGACTCCTGCAGTGATTCCCACACACACCCCACAGAGAGATTAGGGCAGTTCCTATTTTCGCACCAGAGACACCAGCCCAGCTGCCAGCTCTCCTGGGATTTGGGCTGTGCCTTCTAGGCAGAGTAGAGATGGAGCAGGTGGGGTTGTAGAGCCCCCACCTACCGCCCTGAGCCTGAAAAGAGACATTAGATCACATGGGTACCTAGAGGCCTGAGTTAGCAATACCCAGTTGGTTTCTGGCAGGAAGAGCAAGTGCAGGGAAGCTCAGAGCCACATGTCCATGTGGGAGAAATCATACACCTGCCTCCTTTATGAGGCCTCCAGCCCTCTGCCATTCCTCCTCCCCTGTTTCCTAGATTTGGTGCTGCCCTGCGGCCTATGGGGAGACCAGAACAACCGTTTGAGCCCTGTCCTCAGCCCTGCTCCAAAATTCCTTCTCTCCCACCCCACCTCCACACCAGATGGGCAATTCCTGCTCAACCTCCCCACCCTCCCACCCCTGGCATCCTGCTGAGTGTATCAGCAGCAAAGACTTCCAGGTCTGTCCTATCCTGGGGTGTGGTCAGGGGGAGACCAGGAGGAAGCGCAGTGTGCAGCAGAGAGGCAGGCAAACTCCTCGAACTCCTTGTGGGACAGTAGCACAGACAGCAGGCCAGGAGTTCTGGTGCCTTCTGCCTACCTACCCAGACTCACCCCACCCCTCCCTACTCCCTCATCAGATCCAGCCACCACCTCCAGGTTTTGCTTTCTGAGAACTTGGGCTATGGTTAACACAACTGAAGCTCGGGGGCCTGCTTCCTCAGCCATTGCTGGATGATACTCAGCTCTACCTGTGGACCTGCCTAGTCCTCTCATATCCAGCTTAGTATCCCATGGCTAAAATGAACAAAAGACTAGCCCCTTCCTGCATGTTGGATAGTGCTGCTGGCAGATGTGTGGTCTTCTTAGCTGGTCACTCATGCAGCTAGGTCATCAGCTGCTGCTTGCAAAACAACCCAGAGAAAGGGTAGTCCAAGAGGCATGTCAGTCCTGTTCTCCTGACCTCTGCCCTGGGAGCAGAACAATCCTGGGCACAAGATCCCCTGGGTGGAGCCATGCTGCAGGGAGGCTGAGGATTAAGACACCCTGCAGTCCTGACCTTTGAGACTCACTGGCACAATTACTAATATTTCACCATGAAAAATGAATGCAGAGACTCTGTTTACACTGGAGATGTCATGTGCAGAAAAAGCAAAACACCTAGAACCTACCCAGATTGATTGGTGCAAAAACAGATTACTCTATTAGTTGAAAACTAGATAAGACAGGAAGGGAGGTAAAGAGTTGTGTTTTAATGCTAATGTTCTTTGCTATTTGATTTTTTTAACAAATAATGAATAAAAAGACTAGTTTGTGGGGCAGTGCCTGTGGCTCAAAGGAGTAGGGTGCAGGCCCCGTATACTGGAGGTGGTGGGTTCAAACCCAGCCCCATCCAAAAACTGCCAAAAATTATAATAATAATAAAGTAAAATAAAAAAGACTTGTTTATGATACCTGATGCAAATTCTAGCAATAAAAAAAAAAGAGTTTAAAAACCCTGCAAAGCCCCTACCATCCAGAAATACTGTTACTGAAAATTCAGGCATTCTCTTTGTCCTTATGTCATCATGCTGTACATATATTCCATGTTTTATTTTACAGATGTGGGTTTTTGTCTGTTTTCTGGTTTATTTCTCTTTCTCTCTCTCTTTTTTTTTTTTTTTCTGAGACAGAGTCTCATTTTGTTGCCCTCAGTAGAGTGCTGTGGCCTCATAGCTCACAGCAACCTCCAACTCTTGGGCTCAAGCAATTCTCTTGCCTCAACCTCCCAGTTACCTGGGACTTACAGGCACCCACCACATGCCTGGCTATTTTTAGAGATGGGGTCTCTCTCTGACTCAGGCTGATCTCGAACCAGTGGACTCAGGCAAACCACCCCGGCCTCCTAGAGTGCTAGGATTACAGGCATGAGCCACTGTGCCCAGCCTTTTATTTATTTATTTATTCTTTTTTTTTTTTTTTGAGACAGGGTCTCTATCACCCAGGCCGGAGTGCAGTGGCATTATCATAGCTCACTGCAACCTCAAACTCCCGGGCTCAAGCGATCCTCCTGCTTCATTCTCCCAAGTAGCTGAGACTGCAAATGCATGCCATGACACCTGGCTAACTTTTTTGTTTTCTGTAGGGAAAGGGTCTCACTTTTGCTCAGCCTGGTTTCCAACTTAACATGCTCTTTAATAGGGAGAATGCAGGGGGAACACGCCAGGCCAGGGGTATGGAGGGCATTTCAAACAAATGGGTTGGAGGAGGAGCACCAAAGGCTGGTGGTGAGGAGCTCCCCAAAGAGGCTGGCATCAAGGAGCTCCCTGACTGAAGCAGCAGGGAGATTAAGACCTATCTTTGCAGGATTACAGTTCCTAATTAGGAAAGGAGGTTTGCAGAAGGGGACCATTTAGCATTCCACAGCAGGGCTGTTTGCTTTTCCTGTCATCTTTCTGAGTGCTGCAGGACTTCCCCCCTCTTAGTTTCAGATGGAAAATGTGAAGACCAGAAGAAGCAGGTAGCTGTTAAGCCAGAGACAGGCTGCTTCTCTATGGGGCTTGCTTAGACTGCAAGAGGTGGGGAGAGCTGGGAATCCCCTAGGAAGTCTAGAGCAGTCCCCTTGGTGTATAAAGGGGGAAACTGAGGCCCAGAGAAGGAAAAGGAGTTGCATATAACAGCGTAGACTCGGAGACTAGTGAGCTCCTACCCTTCTTCATGACTGAGAATGATTCTCTTTCCTCTTAAAACATAAATCAGTGTCTTGCTTTACGAAAATGCCATCTACAAAAATCTATTATTCAGAAACACAAATACGTTGATTAGAATGATAAGTCGCATTGCAAAAGCCTTCTTCCCTTTATAAGAGAAGGAACCAGAGGGCTCCTCCCATGGCAAGCTTGCTTCCAATATTTCATGTGGGTTTTGTTCTCCCAAACTCCATGTTTGGTACAAGTATATTTCATAAGATAGCCCTCTGGAATGCCAAAACTGCTCCACAGCTGTTAGCACATTGTCGTTTATGATGATGGATTTGTAAGGATTTGGGAGAAGGGACATTGGAAAGCCCTAATTTAAGAGGTTGATAGCATGAGGGCCCCAAACCCATCTGTGGGGCTCAGTTGGGGTCAGGGCAGGATCAGCTACATAATTTGCAAAAGATAAGAGTTGGGACCACTTGTTCAAACATTATTAAGATTTCGAGATGACAGCAGCAAAGTATTAAAGCAAGCATGGGGCCACCTAAAGGTGGGACTCTGAGGTCAAACACCCATGAGGCTGGCCCTAGCTCAACATGAATGGTGGGGTGGATTGCTGGTATGGAGATGAGGTGCCCAAAGGTGAGGGGCAAGGCTGATAAACCACAAATCTGGTCTATCCCCATATCCAGATGCTTTATTTCTTCTTCTTTTTTTGTCTCCCCAGCTAGAGTGCTGTGGCATCCTAGCTCACAGCAGCCTCAAATTCTTGGGCTCAAGCAATCCTCTTGCCTCAGCTGGGACTACTGCATGCATTACCACGCCTGGCTAATTTTTCTGGGTTTTTGTTTGTTTGTGTTTTGTTTTTTAGTAGAGACAGGTCTCTCTTGCTCAGGCTGTTCTGGAACTCCTGAGCTCAAGCAATCCACCTTCCTTGGCCTCCCAGAGTGCTAGAGTGCTAAAGAGTTATAGGCATGAGCCAGTGCACCCAGCAGCTTTGCGATTCTTTACCTTCCCACATCTGTTTGGCTTAAGCTCCCAGTAAATGAGTCACTCCTGCAGTCACAGACTGGCAAGGCAGGGAGGGAGTCTGGAGAACTGCACAGATTGCACAGTAGCTCAGGTCATGGATGGGCTCCTGACTGCGGGCCAGGCCTCGAGCTAGTGCTGCACACTCCAAATCACTTAATGTGCAGAGAAACAGCAGCACAGCACGGCAGCTAAGAGGACAGCTCCAGAGACAGATGCCTGGTTCAAAGCTCACTGGCTGCAAATCCTGGGCAGGTTTCATACTTGTGCTGTGCCTCAGGTTCCTCAGCTGCAGGACAACATTTTAAGGGTTACCTGCATTATGAGACAGTATTAAAATTAAATGTGTTCATCTATTTTAAGCTCTTGACCCAGTGCCTGGCACACAGTGATGTTTGATGAATGTCTGCTGCATCAGGGTGATGCTGATGCTGAAGAAGGAGTGAACCCCCCAAGTCAAGTAGTAGCGTCTCCATTTTAGAGGGGGGAACTGTGACCCAGAGATGAGGGGAATTGCCTGAGGCCACCCAGCAAATGAACACCCTGGCCTCTTTCCTGTCACAGTACCTGGCAGGGAAGCTTTCTGGTTTTGTGTAAATTCAGGTGCCTGAACCCACAATGCTGATTCAAAGTCCATCCATTAGCTGGGCACACACTTGCTGGGCCTCACGTGTGTGCTGGGCCATCTTCTTGAAGCTGAAGGTGTATAAAGAAGGAGGTAGGAGGGAGGGGACCGAGAGTGCAGTGATTCTCCCTCTAGCTCATGTCTGGTCCCTGGAGAGGGTTCTGTCCTGGGTTTGTGGGGGAGAAGAGAAGACAAGGACAGAGGGACCCTTCGGCCTGCTGAGTTCCCCGTGAAAATTCACAACCAACCCAGTTCCCTCCACCTCAGCCTCCCAGGCAGGTGCCGTCTAGAGGCAGGTGATAACCTAAAAGCATGGTGAGCAACCGAGACATCACAGGCCACAAGGACTTCTGGGGAGTCACACCCTGTTTTCTTTCCATGAGTGAAGGAAAGACAGGAACAGAGCTCACAGAGCATGAGTTTGGGGGTGTAGGGGGCTTGCTGTCTTTTACCTCGGACCTCGGCCCTCACTTGGGGGCCTTCCCGCTCTCCTCACTGATCCCTGTTTCCTGCTCTTCCCTCCCCAGGGTCAGTGGACTTTCCCCTTTCATGGGTGACAACGATAACGAAACCTTATCCAATGTTACCTCAGCCACCTGGGACTTTGATGACGAGGCCTTTGATGAGATCTCCGATGATGCCAAGGATTTTATCAGCAGTTTGCTGAAGAAAGATATGAAGTAATGAGTTGAGATTTCAGTCTTTGCAGCCTCCCCTCTCCCTGCACTGGGGGCGGAAGGCAGGGGTTTCCCTTGCCTGCTGGAGCTCCTCTTCCACCCAGGCCCCGGCAGTCCTGGCATTCCCTGAGGAGGGGAGGGTGGGCATTATGACAGACCCAGCCCAAGTGACGTTGGGAAGGGAGGGGTATTCCTGGGCCCCTGTTCCCTGGTCCTAGACGCTGTGTTTATCTGTAGAAACAGTACAGAAACCTGACTTGAAAAACAGCACATGACCTACCAGCTCAGGTGGAGAAGGAGCTTGAATAATGATCACCCCCTTTATTTTCTGGTTGTGGCCTGTCAAAGGCATCTGGAACCTCAACTCCTCTTTAAAGGTTGCAAGGAAGTCACCCTCTCAACAAACAAAAGCAGTGACAGAGGCATCCTTAGGACCTGTTCATACCTCCTGATCTTGTCCCCAATTTATTATGGCTTAGTGTGTTTTCCATATCTGAATTTTTAGCAGCTGCCTTCCCGAATATGGCCAGGTACCTTCTAACACTTCCTAAAGGGCAGTGACCCCAGATCAGTGGGTTCAGCCCTCTCGCAGCTCCATCTCTGTCCCCCAGACCCCCACAGTGTGGACTGTGAAGTTCCCCACCTCTGCCCCCTGGTACAGCCCAACGGGTCAGTGGGTGAATGTGAAACAGTCAGGAACAGTGAGAGGTCAGTGTGCCTAGGCCTGAGGCTGTGGGGAAAGGGTAGTGAAAGAGACCAGAGCCTGGAGGAGGAGGGATTGCTGGTGGGCAGATGTGTTGATGAAGACTGTCCTGGTGAGAGGGGCACCCTGGAGAGAGCTGCCCAGGGGAAGGGAGCAGTGGGATGACAGGTGAGACCAGCTGGCCTGGTAGCTGCTCAATCACTCTGTAGCTATGGCCAGATGAGGCAGGGCCTGGCTGTAGGTGCACCCAGAAGCTTGGAGCAACGTGGTGATCTTTCATCCGATCCTCCATCCTCCTCGGAAGCACTTGCAGCCTTGCCTGAGAAGTTGAGATGGCTGGGGCAGGGAGAAAGGAGGAGTGGCCCTTCCCTGGTAACTTTAAAGCCTTGTGAGTCTGCAGCTGGCTGCCCTCTGGGGACGTGCTGATCGGAACAGAAGGCAGTTGCTTTGGGACACTGCTAGGGAGTAACTGAGATACCTCTGTCTGGTTTCTTGCTACCCTCCCCCTTCTAGTTCCTTTTCAGCCAGCTCAGAGCCAAACTCCCCCAGAGGCCACATTTCACACTCCTTCACAGGGAGGTTTCCAGCCTGCTGCTGTCACAGTTTGTATCAGAAATGGGCACGGC
The DNA here is from genome assembly GCA_963574575.1 of Galagoides demidoff. Lineage (NCBI taxonomy): Eukaryota > Metazoa > Chordata > Mammalia > Primates > Galagidae > Galagoides > Galagoides demidoff. The sequence continues at coordinate 17,183 of CAUYQV010071790.1, read as the reverse complement.
CCAAAGAGAATAAGCATGTTGTGGGGGTCTAAATTCCCTTCCCATGTAAGGGCTCCCAATGCCCAAGGTGCTTCAGGAGATGGAGCCCTCTGAGAATGACTTTTCTGAGGGTGACTTGTCTGAGAATGGCTTTTGTCAACCCATCTTCATTTACTAAAGAGTTGGTATATATACCTTATTTTCTCATCTGACCTTGAATTAAATCAGTAACAGGTTGTGTTGGGCCCCTCTGTTCCCATGAAATGAACTCACCAGAGAACTAATCTTATTCAAACAGATCAAGACACTAAATTTCCACCAACTCTTATACCCAGCATCTCTTCAACCAGCAATGTCCATCCATCAGCACTTGTTAAAAAAGCCTTTTCAGCTTGGTGCTTGTGGCTCAGCAGTTAGGGTGCCAGCCACATACACCGGAGCTGGCGGGTTTGAATCCAACCTGGACCTGCCAAACAACAATGACAACTACAACCAAAAAATAAAAAGAGCTGGGCATTGCAGCAGGCACCTGTAGTCCCAGCTACTTGGGAGGCTGAGGCAAGAGAATCTCTTAAGCCCAAGAGTTTGAGGTTGCTGTGAGCTGTGACGCCACCGCACTCTACTGAGGGCGACAAAGTAAGACTCTGTCTCAAAAAACAAAACAAAAACAAGCCTTTTCTATTATAAAAGTAATACATGCAAATTATAGACAATTTGAAGCATTGATAAAATTTTAATTCATCCATAGTTCCTTTATCTAAAGATTACTAACATCTTGTTTACTGCTTTTCAGTCATTTTTATATGTATGTTAGCATTTGGTTCTTCAGGCCTTATTAGTCCTATTACAATTAAGGTGATGACCCTAAAATATTTCTAGATCCCCAGAGCTTTCAGAAGGATGAGATGAGTTTCAGTGCAGTTTGAAGGTTGTCGTAATTCACAGGTTATATGTAGGCCATACTTATTTGGGTTGTAACAGGAAAAACCTGATACTCCATTGCACCATAAGACTTGAAAATTCAATGATTCACAGAGATTTTATCCTGGTATTTATACCTCCCACTCATCTGGACAGGGAGGCAGAAGGATTAGGCTTCAAGGGCCCCACCCTCACGTGCCCAGTGATATGAGCCCTCCCCAGATGTGTTGGCCTTGCAGCATAGACTCTTCCCAGATCCTAGGAGCAGGTCCTGGGGCTCCAGTTGCTTTCGTGATGGTTGGGCCTTCATGGCACTGAGCTATGCTGGGTCTAGTTAGTGTAACCAGAACCAAGAGAGGGAAGAGGTAAAGAGCACGGTGACCTGATCACAGGGGATGGACTGGGAGTAGGGAGCCCTGGCCTCTGTCCCTGTGCCTGGGGACAGGTGAACCCCCACCCCCACCATTTCTGATCTAGTCACAGTGGCCTCTGAGTAGTCTCCTCCTACTCAGAAATCTTCTGATCTCTGCCTCCACCAGAAGCCGCCTGGACTGCACCCAATGCCTCCAGCATCCATGGCTAATGAAGGACACCAAGAACATGGAAGCCAAGAAGCTCTCCAAGGACCGGATGAAGAAATATATGGCAAGAAGGAAATGGCAGGTAACATGAGGGTCACTTTGGACTGGAATATTGTCCCTCGTGTTTTCTTTATTTAAGCCACTTTTATTCCTAGCTTTCCTTGGCCTCACTCCAAGAAAGTTTAGATTCATTTCTGAAATAGTCTTGGGCCAATTTAGGCAGCTGATTAAGGTACAGTGGTCTGCTTAGTCCTGGGCTCTGAGTCCCTTTCTCAGGGGAAATTGGATTCCTAACCACAGCTCTCTCCAAGAACCTGCTCAGCATTGTGCCGGAGGGGCGTCACACAGCCTGGCCCTTACTCAGGTCAGGCCACGGACGCTTCTTGTCTTCACGGGATGAGCAGCATGAGGCCTAGTTGGCAACCCTGGAGAATGTGATCTCCCTAAAGGTAGTGTGATGGTCTCACATTTCTTTACAGTGAGGGAGAGAAAGACATGGCCCCCACCCTCTAGGCTGTATGTTAATAGCTACGTGTCCTTAGTAAGTGACTTAACCTTGCTTGGATTTGTTTTCTCATTAGTAAAGTGGGTAATAGTGGTACCAACTTCACAGCATTGCTGTGCTAAGTATGTAAGATCATCTTCACGTGACCTACAGTACAACACCTACCATGGGTGCATGTTCAGAAATGATACCAGTAGCTAATAGGTACTGAGGCTGGCCATGTGTTGGGGACCAGTCAAAGCCCTTTCTATGCACTGTCTTTTAATCCTGCGAGGCAGGTACTATTATTATCCCCACTTTACAGACAAACCAAGGCTGACAAGGGGTTAGGAAAGTCACCTAGGATCACACATAAACCTCCCACATGGTTCCAAAGCACACAGTCTTGGCTCGGCGCCTGTGGCTCAAGGGGCTAAGGCACCAGCCACATACACCTAAGGTGGTAGGTTTGAATCCAGCCTGGGCCTGCCAAACAACAATGATGGCTGAAACAAAAAAAAAATAGCTGGGCGTTGTGGTGGACACCTGTGGTCCCAGCTACTTGGGAGGCTAAGGCAGGAGACTCGCTTGAGCCCAGGAGTTGGCGGTTGCTGTGAGCTGTGATGCCACGACACTCTACCCAGGGGTACAGCTTGAGGCTCTGTCTCAAAACAAAACAAAGCAAAACAAAAAACAAAGCACACAGTCTTAACAACACAAAACTGCTGCCTTGGGTAACAGGATGGGTAAAATCATCCAAAACCAGGGAGTACTTATTTATTACCATTATCATCTATTTTATTAATTTTATTATTACAATTAGGATTTTCAAACATTCCTGGGCTGCTGGCGAGCACATGGTTTCTGTCCTCAGGGCAGGGATGTGTAACGGGAACTGAAGAACTGGGCATGGAAGAACATAGCACACGAGGAATTAGGAGCTATCACCATAGCTGTCCATTCCACAGCCTGGGTGTAGACAGAGGTGCAGAGCCGATGATAGCCACAGGTGGCTGTGGTTATGAGCAAAGCTTCCGGGGCAGGAGTTTGAGATTAGGGACGGCACCTGAGCTAGAACACAGAGAAGGGCTGGGCGACAGTGCAGTGGGAGGAAAGATCCAGAGAGCAGTGTCTTTTAGCTGGAGACTCAGGAGACCTGGGAGCATTGAGACCTTTCCTAGGTGCAGAGAAAAAGGAAATCACTGTTTTGGAAACAACTGTAACCCTGGTCATTTGCCACATGGGGCAACTAAACCAAAACTTCCTCGAAAAGTGTAAGTTCACACAAAGGTTGAGAGAGGGAGCATGGGTGTGGGGTTTCAGGGACCTCCACCCTGAGCACACCTTTGCAGTTGAAGGCAGCTCTTGGTTAGGGTTAGACCTGTTGAGTGAAGGTTTATGTGGGTCTCCTGGCCTCCTTCAACTGTAAGGCAAACACCTGTGCTGCTTATTTTCTGGTGCCATTAGGATCAGAGTAGCAAATATTCTTTAAAAAAACCAAAACCAAGGATTACTTCTGTAATCCCAGCACTCTGGGAGTCCAGTTGATCACTTGAGTTCAGGAGTTTGAGACCAGCCTGAGCAAAACAAGACCCCACATCTACTAAAAATAGAAAAACTAGACAAGTGTTCTGGCAGGTACCCATAGTCCCAGCTACATGGGAGGCTAAGGCAAAAAGATCGCTTCAGCCAGGAGTTTGAGGTTGCTATAAGCTATGAAGCCACAGCACTCCACCCAGGGCAACAGAGTGAGACTCTGTCTCAAATAAACAAACAAAAAAAAAAAACCAGAAAGGGGTCTACAAAATAAATTCTTGGCTTTATTAATGATCCTATGGCCAGCAGATCTCACAAAAGTACTTCTGAAAAGTCAGGGTAGCTGGTATGAGGAAGGGGCAGTCCTCTGAGGACAGTTGAACTGGATTTTGTTTGGATGAGCCTGTGGGTTAGGGGAGCAGCCTTATCACCTCAGAACATCTGCAGGTGGACCATGGCCAGGAGGATGGCTGAACACTGGGAATAAGTGTGGTAAAGAGATAAGGAAGTGGGAGAGAAGGCAAGTGGATTCCTTCAGCCAGATCAGTCAGGAAACATTATTAACCATTGGATTTTTGGAAGGGTAGAATTCAGAGAAGGAACCTTAATGTCATATTTTAATATAGGTGGCAGCATCTGGAAATGATTTTTCCACAAAATCAGTGGTCAGGCTCAGCGCCTGTTAACTCAAGTGGCTAAGGCGCCAGCCACATACACCAGAGCTTGTGGGTTCAAAGCCAGCCCGGGCCTGCCAAACAACAAAGACAACTACAACCAAAAAATAGCTGGGCATTATGGTGGGTGCTTATAGTCCCAGCTACTTGAGAGGCTGAGGCAAGAGAATTGCTTAAGTCTCCCAAGGTTGCTGTGGAGTTGGAGGTTGCTGTGAGCTGTGATGCCACAGTACTCTACCCAGGGCAACAGCTTCAGGCTCTGTCTCAAAAAAAAAAAAAAAATCAGTGATCAGGTTGCACAAAATTGCACACAAAAAAGTAGTCCAGAAGATCCCATCCAACAAGTAATGTCCAAGAAGCATAATTTCCCTGGTACTAGTTTAGCTGTGGGTGACCATCATGTGCTACAGTGCTTCCTTAGGAAACTGTTTTCCATTTTTTTTTGTTTTAAATTATTTATTCATAGGCATCAAAAGTGCAACTCTAGAAAACAATAATGATATCCAATGTCTGCAAAATAATTTCCCAAAATGCAGTAATCAGTTTTGTTGAATTTATGACAAACTTACAACAAAAGCATAAGCATTTCTGTTAGGACACTAATGTGTTTACAAAAATTATTTGAAAGTGTTGAAATGGTTTTCATACCCTGCAAGCTTTAAACTTTAAATTTGAATTAAAAGGGCCGGGTGAGGTGGCCCTAGATGCTAGAATGTAATCCTAGCATTCTGGGAGGCTGAGGTAGACGGATCACTTGAGCTCACTAGTTGAGACCAGCCTGAGCCAGAGCGAGACCCTGTCTCTAAAAAATAGCCAGGCACTGTGGCAGACACCTGTATTCCCAGCTACTTGGGAGGCAGAAGCAAGAAAATTGCCTGAACCTAAGAGTTTGAGGCTGCTGTGAGCTATGACTACGGGGTGTTCTACTGAGGGCAATGGTGAGACTCTGTCTCAATTGTTTTCCATATTTTAACTCCAGTCCTCATCACCTCAACTCCCCCTGGAATAGGGGGTTCCCTCTTGCAGCAGCCAAGGTTCTGTGTGATGAAGTGGGGCCAGTGGGCCATGGGAGAGCGAGAGGGCCAGGGCAGGCCCAGCTGCGCCAGAGAAAGGATCTCCTTGTTCTGCTGTGGTTTTCATAAAAGGCCCCAGGAGGATGGAAGTGACATAGGAACAAAGCTCTGCAGGCCAGACTGGTTAGGTATAGATGACTAATCATATCATTCATCTTAGAAGGAAGTTATTCTGAAAGAAGATACATTTTAAACTTACATGAAAAATTGTACAAAGACATGTTGGTGAGGCATAGCAAGGGGAATAGGTGAGTTCAGCAGGATAACAGGGTTTCTGCACACAACCCAGAAGCAAAGGCAATGAGTTGAAGGTCCCTGGGCAACCATCGTTATTCTCTGGGAACTACCAGCAGCATCGACCAAAGGGCAATAGGGGAGAAAGCATTAGACTTGATATCGCCCAGAGTATTCTTGGCCATCCATTTGGATAGTCTATATTGCCCAGAGGAAATCTTGAGACTGTTGGTATATATAGTGTAGGGAGCCTCCTACCCCATATCTAGCAGGCCGGTGTGGGGGTAACCAGCGTGCCTTGTTTTGCCAGGGACTGTTTTGGTTTTAGCAGTGAAAGACCCTAATCCTGGGGTTTCTGCAGTCTGTACACCAGCATGGCCATGCCAGCTTTCCAAGGGGTGGGGTGTCTGCAAGGAGGTTAGTACAGATACTGCTCACCAGGGACAAGGAACCAAGCTGCCCTCAAACAAGAAAAAGGCTTCCTCAAAACAAGGATGGAAATTAGAGAATTGAAACTTGGTTGTTTTGCTATTCCAAAAATTCCCAAAGGTCTTGATCAGTAAAGCAGCAACCAAGTTTCAGCTCAAAAGCATGAAACTAGAAGACCAGAACATACAGAGTTCTGACAGAGAACTTCCTTACCAATTATTTTTCTCTAATCAGTTTCCAAAGATTGAATTCTGATGTGGAGTGTTTTTAAATTTTTCCCTATTGTGCATTTTTTACATTTCTCCCTGTTTTAGAAATTATATGCTGAGTATCTCTATCTGCTAGGAAATGTCCCCCTATATGAGGCCTACTTATATGTTAATATACTTGCTACTTCCTTTGAAATACCATAACTCTTTTGTTTGCCTCATTCTGATAACTTCATATTAGTCGTTTCCTTACACATTAAAATCAGAAAGGGAAAAGGTACCTGTCTGCACCACCACCCAAGTGGAGACCTTCCAAATCAGTACCCATGCAGGTGTCTGGAATTAGGGAGCCCCTGGCTCAGGGGAGTGTCCATGGGTGTGAATCACAGTTTTTCTGCAGAAGACTAGAGAAGTCAGATTAGAATCTTCTAAGACCGGGCATGGTTGCTCATGCCTATAATCCCAGCCCTCTGGGAATCCAAGATGGGTAGATTGCTTGAGCTCAGGATTTCAAGACTAGCCTGAACAAGAGAGATAGACTCTATCTCTAAAAATAGCTGGGCATTGTGATGGGCGCCTCTAGTCCCAGCTACTTGGGAGGCTAAGCCAAGTGGATCACTTGAGCCCACTGCTGTGAGCTATGACACCATGGCACTCTACCAAGGGTGACAAAGTGAGACTCTGTCTCCCCCCAAAAAAAGAAGAAGAAGAAGATTAGAATCTTCTAGTCTAATGACACTGATGGGAACTGATTTGCACAAGGTCACCCAGCAATTGGTGGCTAGAGAACTAACCTGCCCTATATTGGAAACCAGCCCTCTGAGTTTGGAGATGCCCACCCCAGGGCAAAGCAATCAGTGCTAGGTAAAGGGAATCTCCCGTTGAGAAGGGCAAAGTCTGAATTTGGGCAGATTAGGAAGCGGCATAGTCTGATATTGACTCCCATAGGGAGGGCTGCCACAGCTGGCACCACCCTTTCCCCCAGGGCAGAGAAACCTGCCATGGGAAGAATGAGTCTCTAGTCTCCCCACACTCCAGCTAGCACAACAAACAGACCAACCATGGCATCAGTAACAGCCTCTCTCAGAAGAGAATGAAAGGTTGCCAAGTGGCATCAATCTGCAGGGGCACAGTGCTTCTGCACGCAGTGAAGCTGTCCAGTTGCCTTCTCTCACCTTCTTCCTTATTACCTCTACCTGTGGCTTCCTGTGTTCTGTTCAGCAACCCAGCCTCACCATGGCAGCAGCAGGCCAGAAGCATAGCCATACCACACTAGTGATATGTGCAAGAACAGGTGGCCAGAGGACAGAGCAAGGTGGAATGTCTGTCCAAAATGCATGAGACAGTCTGCAACAAGAAGGGCAGGGGGCAGAAAGTGGTTGTGGTTGTAGCAAGTCTCGACGAAAACCATATACACACATGTGCACGCACATACAATTTTTCATGTGATTCCTTAGCATCCTGAAGTTCTTTGCTTTCAAAATAATCTTTTTACTGAAGCATACTAACTTTCCAAGTAGTCTGAAATCAAGCTTTGCTACTCAATTATAAGGGGGACTTTACCTAACAAATGCAAGCGGTAGAACCTGGTTCTTTGTACCCTCAATGATTCCCCAACAATAACAACAACAACAACAAAAGATAACATATAAGAGTTAAAAAAAAAAAAAAAGAAATCAAGCTTTGCTGAAATACTTGAGTGTATGAAGTTAACTGAGGAGGAAAATGGCTTTACTGGTACGGTTTGAGGTCCTATGAGTGTATACAAGCCATGTGCCTACAAAGAGGCTGTTTCTGTCATCTCTCAGAGGGGGACAAGTGGCCAGTCTGTGGTGACATCACGTTCTGGGTGCACAGCCTTTGAATTCCGGACAAAAATGCTCTGGGTGCAGGGGTGGAAGGACTTGGTTATGTCTTCGTTTTCTTGGTCATTCCAATGGAGCTTAGAAAAAGGGCAAAAGCTTTATTGAAAGATAAGAAACAGGGACACAACTGTACATTGTTGGGGATTTCATGACCTAAACCCTACACTTGGTAGAATTTTCACAACGCAGAGCAATTACATCTGGGGTTCTCAGCCTTTTCAGGAGAAATTCTGTCCTCTCCCAAGCTTAGTCTCAGAAAAGCAAAATGCCATTGCTTTTCATACCTGTGGGCCCTGCTTTCTGATGCCTGAGTGTACACCACAGACGAACACCCCTCCAGAACTCACTGCACAGTCACAGAGTTGTGCTGGGGCCAGCCAGAGTGTTTCTCCAAATCTCTTAAGTATCCAGATCATAAACAGAACTAAATAGGACTTTAGAGATCGTCTTGTCCAAGCCCCTCTTTATATAGAAAAGGAAACTGAAGCCCAGAGAAGTTAGTGACTTGCCCAAGGTCAACAGAAAGCTAGGAAGCTGTTTTGTTGGGTTTTCTTCTGGCATTTTTGCATCAGGACCTCTGTGATCTGCAGTAACTATTCTCTTGACCAATCAAAATCCCACTGCTGGCATCTTTTTACGAGAAACAGCCACACTAGGCCCAGTCAGCAATAAGTCTCTGGAGCTGTCTCAGCCTGCAGTCGCTTTATATAAACTATCCCTTTTATGGGAGTTGAAGCACAGTATGAAAGGGTTTTTGTCTCATGTTGACCTTGTTTAGTCACATTAACGCACAGATCAGTTCCAGGCCCCATTCCATTCCCCGAACATCTTCTGACACGCTGATAGTGCTGAGCAGAGCAAGGTTGGGCTCACTCTTCTGGCAGAAGCTCGGCATTCAGAGGCCCTCGTTCTGGGGAACAGCTGTTCCTCCTGGCCCGGGCTCCTCTCCTCAGAGCCCCCAGCACTGCCTGGCTGGAACTAGGGACACCGCCAGAGTCCAACCCCAGTGTCTATTTTCCAGAAAACGGGCAATGCTGTGAGAGCCATTGGAAGATTGTCCTCTATGGCAATGATCTCAGGGCTCAGTGGCAGGAAATCCTCAACAGGGTCACCAACCAGCCCGCTCAATGCAGAAAAGCTAGAATCTGAAGGTAAGGAGGGTTTTCTTCAACGGCTGGGGAGAAAGAAAGGGTTGGGGGACAGAGGAACATTTGGAGGTGGTGGTTGTATTTTGTTTCGTTCTTTTAATACACCCTACAAAGATAAATTTGGAAGTATTTTGGGGTTGCCTTGACTACAACTACTAAGCCTAGTAATTATTCTTTATTTGTTTAACCTTAGGCTTTATTTGTTTAATAATTTTCCCTATGAAAACTAGACAACCTCAGTTGTTTTATTTTTTAATCTTTCTTCCTGGTGACTTTTCCTTTTGTCTTGACCTCAACTATTCTTTTCCCTGTATTTTGTATAAGAATTAACAAAGACTTTATTAGAAGCATCTGCTTTTCTAAAGTAATACTTAGATATTGATAGGCAAAAATAAAAATCACATATAGCTCTGTAACATGTTAAAATATCCTTCTATTTTGTACTGAATTTGTGTTTTTGTTTTTAACAAAAATTAACTCAAATAGTCCATGTTCTTTTGACATTGTTCCCATGAGATGCTAAATCATCTCATTTGAGCTGGGCAGACCGAGACTGGCAGGGCCCCTCCTGGAGACCCTAGTTAGTTACTCTCCCACTATTTTTGAGATACTGTCCCATGTGATCCTCAGTGAAGGCCTCAGCTTCCTCCTGCTTCAGGTACACACAGGGCCTGGCCCTTGTCTTCTTGAGGCGGCTCGTTTGGCCAGAGGACCCACCCCAATCCTTCACTTTCTGGTACTTTTTGTATCTATAGGTGAGAAGCTGAGTCTAGATTCCTTGGTGCACAAAGGCAGGGTAATTGGCAGGGCCAGTAGCTGGCAGGTCTGGAGCTTTCTTGCAGCTGGGGACAAAGCCTGCAGCACATGGGCCTGGTCACTCCTGAGCTGCTCCCGCCACTCCCCAAATGACCTAGAGATAGCCTGAATGGAGGGAGAGGATATAGGAGCCTCCCAATAATGGCTTTCCCCTGGACCAGGCCCACATCCCGTCCACACTCATACAATGTGAAGGCAGAACAGAACCCCTGGCAAGTTGAAGATGCCTGTAGGACCTGGGTCCTCCCATCTAAGGAGCAGGGGAAGGACCACCTGTGGGAGGAGGGCACAGGGGTGCCAGCAAGGCTGACGAGGGTCTGTCCTTCTCAGATACCCTTAACTAAATCCTGAGACAGCAGGAAATGCAGCCAGAAATCTTTTTAAAAGATGATTTCCCTTTTCAATGTGTCAGCATGAGGGAACAGGGAGGCTGAACATTTCCTCCGATTGGGCACAGTTCTGTCTTATGCCAAAAACCATTTGGCAGCGGGCCATCCTGCCCATCCCCAGGAGAAAAGGCATGCTGATGATTCAGTTCTCTAAGTTACATTATTTCCTAAATTATCCCTTTTTTTTTTTTAAAGTTAGTGCTTTTAAACTAGAGGAGAGGAGAGAACAAGGAATGAAGAAATGACCTGGTCTTCTTCCTTGTCTTCCAGAAGATGTGTCCCAATCTTTCCTTGAGGCTGTCGCTGAGGAAAAGCCCCACATAAAACCCTACTTCTCTAAGACCATTCGTGATTTAGAAGTCGTGGAGGGAAGTGCTGCTAGATTTGACTGCAAGATTGAAGGTAAGTAGCAGCTGTGCTTCTCTCCACCACACCCGGAGCAGCTGTACCCATCATTGTTGTGCAATCTGGGGCAATTCGGAGCAGCCAGGCCTGGGGAAAACTGGGTGAGGAGGAGCTGATGAGAAAGGGCTGCTCCCTCCACCCCCGCCTCCTGGAGGTGTAAGTAACACCTCCCTGACTATGCAACACGCTTGATGAAATGAGCTTTGTGAGCTGCCAAGGAGCCAGTGAAGTGCTACCCACACAAAGGTTGGCCAAAGAGCATATGAGGTGGAGTCAGCTCTGCTACTCACCCACAGGCTGGGTGGCCTTCCAAGGGGAGTGATCTCCTGCTCCTGGTTCAAGCCCCCCCCCCCCTGCAAGATGACCCACCAGGGACTCCTGCAGATTCTGTTAGGTGACATAGTGAAAAAGGGAAACCTTAAGCTTTTAAAAGATGGCATGGAGTAAAGAGAGGATGAGAGTCAGGTTGAGTTGTGGGACTGGCCAGTGCAGGGAGAGAGCATGTAGTGGGACTTCACGCTGAGGCCAGGTGGGTTCCAGGCACCTGGAATAAAGCACTCCTTGTCCTCATGCCGCTTCTCTGCTTGCCAGGAATGTGGACACGGGATCATGGTGGTCAGAACTCAGGGGACCTGGAAACAATCTTGCCATGCACCTGAGAAATGAGCAAAATTAATGGCACAGGCTTTTCAGATTCCACAGATTGCAACATTATAGAAAGATTAAGGGCAAGATGAGACAGGCCCCTTTGTTCCACAGCTGTGACTGTCACATGCCAACTAGGGTGGAGGGCTACCTTCCATTTTGGTCTTACCAAATAAAGCACGGAAGCTTGTTAAGCAACTATACCAAGGCCACAGAGCACGGGCTGCGGTCAGAACAAACTGTGTCCCTCACTCTGTAGGGATCTCCAGCACTGTGACTCTCTACACTGCCTTTAAAGTGAAATAACCCAAAGTTAGGAATGAAAAAGCAATTTTTTTTTATTTTTTTATTTTCTTTTATTTATTTATTTATTTTCTTGCCATTTTTGGCCAGGGCTGGGTTTGAACCCGCCACCTCTGGCATATGGGACTGGCACCCTACCTTTTTGAGCCACAGGAGCCACCCCGAAAAAGCAATTTTTCTCTTGCATCTTTATATTATCAAAGTGCCTAGTAAATACATGGCCTACCATAATTTTTTTTTTCTTTTGCTCATTCAATTAAAAAAAACAACAACGAGATGTTATGCCTTTGATGATGTGAAAGTTCTCAGACTGGGAAATCTGCCCAAAGCTTTGGGGCCACTGCTTGTAACTCTCACCATCACCATTGTTTTTGGTTCTTAAGAAGTTCTTCTCAAAAAAAAAAAAAAAAATAGAAAAAACAAGTTCTTTTCCTGGTTCGGCACCTGTGGCTCAAGCGGCTTAGACACCAGCCACACACAACTGAGCTGGCGGGTTTGAAGCCAGCCCAGCCTGCCAAACAACAATGATGGCTGCAACCAAAAAATAGCCGGGTGTTGTGGTGGGTGCCTGTGGTCCCAGCTACTTGGGAGGCAGAGGCAGGAGAATCACTTGAGCCCAGGAGTTGGAGGTTGCTGTGAGCTGTGATGCACGGCACTCTACCCAGACCGACAGCTTGAGGCTCTGTCTCAAAAAAAAAAGTGCTTCTCCTTTTTTCTTTTTAATTTTTTTTAATAGCACAGTGCTCATCATCTTTGCAATTTTCTCCTTGGGATTATATCCCTTGGTATTTGTTTAACTTTTCACTGGCAATCTGATGAAAATTATGGTATTATATTTGGATGCTGTTTTGATAAAACCAAAATTCTACTTGAAAGCAATGTTAGGATTCTTAATTTCTTATGTACAATTTTCGTTCTGGTTGGAGCTATAATTTGTTTTCTGTAAAAATGCTTCACAAAAATTTAAGAGCAAGTCAGTTGGGATATATTGCATAACTTATCTTTATTTAAGTATGTGTATATATGCGTACAGTATTGGTGACACATGTGTACACACGTACTCATACAATTTTAAAAATATGTAATGTACATGTATATATGTGTGTGTTTTATATTTTTTTAATGCTGAACTTTGCAGAAACATAACTGATGCATAAAGTGAGACTAACGAATGCAGTCCATTTCTGATTATCTACAAGCAGATTGCCTGCTTTGATTAGATTAAGACATTGCTTTCTCTTAGCAATATTATCAGCTCCTCTAACTTATGTTTTATATAGCTGTCATCAGCTTTATTGAGTTATGATTTACATGCCACAAAAATTCACCTATTTTAATTGTGCAATTCAATTTCTAGTAATTGTATAGTCATGTCACAAAATCCAATTTTACATTTCCATTATCCCCAAGAAGATCCCCTGCTCATATTTATCTTGACACTTATTTTTAGTTAAAGTTTTTTTTTTTTTTTTTTTGAGACAGGATCTCACTCTGTAACCCAGGCTAAAGACCACTGGTGTGATTGGTCATAGCTTGCTGTAGCCTCAAACTCTTAGGTTCAACCATCCTCTTCACTCAGCCTCCTGAGTAGCTGGGACTACAGGCACATGCCCAGCTAATTTTTCTATTTTTAGTACAGACGGGGTCTTGCTGTTACTCAGGCTGGTCTTGAACTCCTTGACCTTAAACAGTCCTCCTACCTCAGCCTTCCAGAGTGTTAGGATTACAGGTGTGAGCCACTGCAGCCAGCCTAAATTAAACTTTTATACAAGATTACAAAAGTGTATTTTCATCCAAGAGGATACTTAGCTCTAGGCGTGTAATTGGACATGGGACAGTACTTCAGGTAGTACTCTGTATCTGTCTAAAGGTGGGGTATGTGCACATCCAACATAGATGGAAAAAGGGATAACTTTAAAATATTAGTGTTTATACTCAGGGCCTGTGGCTCAAATGGCTTAGGCACCAGCCATATACACCTGAGCTGGCGGGTTCAAATCCAGCCCAGGCCCGCCAAACAACAATGACAGCTGCAACCCCAAAATAGCCAGGTATATGGCAGGCTCCTGTAATCCCAGCTACTAGGGAGGCAGAGGCAGGAGAATCACTTGAGCCCAGGAGTTGGAGATTGCTGTAAGCTGTGATACCTCGACACTCTATCCAGGGTGACAGCTTGAGGCTCTGTCTTAAAAAAAAAAAAAAAAAGAAAATATTAGTGTTTACAATACTTGCCCATATTCTAATGTACATACCAAAACAGATGCTAAACATCAGCATCTTATTTTTTTTTGTCCTTGACCCCTTAATCAATAGAGGTAGCTTAGGAGTTGCTTGCATAAGTTGATAAGAAATTTTGAATAACCATTTCTGCAATTTGTGTTCTCTTCCTGTGTTGCAGGATACCCAGACCCTGAGGTCGTCTGGTTCAAAGATGACCAGTCAATCAGGGAGTCCCGCCACTTCCAGATAGACTACGATGAGGATGGGAACTGCTCTTTAATTATTAGCGATGTCTGCGGAGATGACGATGCCAAGTACACTTGCAAGGCTGTCAACAGTCTTGGAGAAGCCACCTGTACGGCAGAGCTCATTGTGGAAACCATGGAGGAAGGAGAAGGGGAAGGAGAAGAGGAAGAGTAAAACAAAGCCGGAGAGAAGCAGTTTCTAAGTCATATTCAAAGGACTATTTCTCTTAACTCAAAAAACCCAAGGTAGTACAAGCACCTAGTGTGATAGATGATCTAGTTACGTCGTTTGGGGGTTGATTCTTCAGCAACAGCAGTTCTTGTTGGGCATTAATTTGAATTAGCTGGCACCCTAAGATAGATAGTGCAGCTAGATTTCATTTAAGGGAAGTCACCAGTAACTTGTCTGACCGATTGATTTTAGAGAGAAAGTAACCAGGAGAAAAATTTATCTGGGCAAGTAATATATTCCCCAGCTGAATACACTAATGAAAAATAAGGCCAAAGCAAGGGCTCTGGCCCTGCAACCACAGATCAGCCCAAAGGGTTCCTAGGAATGGAAAGCCTCTCTCTCCCAACTTCTGACTCCAGAAAACTGGGTCTTCTCCAGGATTGCTGCACTTCATTCTGAAAGCAGTTGAGCCACTCTAATTTATGAGGCACACTTTATTCCAAAGTGCATTGCTCATACTTCCCCCATTCTATCAGCCAGTTTTTCTGTATCTGAATTTATCATGAGTTTAAGCACTAAGGACATCATGCTTCTTATTTTCAGAAGACAGGTCCCCTGATCATGAATGACTCTGGCTTCCTTAGGAAAATAAAGTCTCCTTTCTTCTAAAATCATTGGGAAATCTGAACTTATCCCCTTTTTGCAAATGTTTGGTTTTGGTTAAGAACCTGTGAAAACAAAAATCCTTGCTAATGTTGCTTTTCTTCTTAAACCAGGATTCATTTTCGTGTTATAGAATATCAGCTCTGGATGTGTGGTAAAGACCTTTGTGTTTGAGTGTAGGAAAAACCAGTTTGCTGAAAAGTTAGTCTTAATTATTTACTGGCCACTATGAAAGAGATTTCAACTGAAAAGCTGTAGAACTCCACGTACTTTGGAATCTCCTTCAAGATAGTCTGAGTTTAATACATCTTCATTCTCAACACTCTCCAAAGAACTTGACCTACCTTATGGGTCCATGATACTTTTCTTCTTGACTGTGTATCAATCAAGCCTTGCCCCTGACCTTGAGATATATTCTTAGACCTGATAAATGCACTCAGACTTACATCTTTAGGGATTTTTAACTTTATTTCACTACATGGCACTTAAATTTTTATCTTCATAAAACTTTTTGGAGGTCATAAATGAAGACCAAAATTGATAACCATAATACATTTCCTCTGTGTGTGTGTGTGTGTTACATTCCCATACGTTTTTCTTTTCCACTGTTTGTAAAGTTAATATTTCAAGGAACTTTTAAATAGTTCCTTAAGAACCAACTTTAAATTACTTCAGTGCAATCCTACACAGTATCAACATTAGATTTTTTATCTTAGTCTTATGTTATCTTCCATTCTACTTTTATCTGCTTTTTGCTGCTCATTTCAAATTGCCAGTATTTTCCTTATTGCTTTTTAAACAGTTACAATATTTTTCAAAATAGCCACAGTATTGCCACCGTTTATTATAATAAAGGGTTTTTATTTGATTTAGAGTAGTCAAAGCTTTTGTTCCCATCACTTTTAATTGTGTTTAGACTATAATCCTGTGTGTGTGTGTGTATGTTGTGTGTGTGTGTGGTATATATGTGTGTTTACGGGCTCATGCCTTCTTGAAATTGTGTTAATGTTCTCTCAGTTTATTATGCCATCGGAATGGTAAATGAGAACACTACAATTGTAGTCAGCTCACAGTTTTTAAATAAAGGATACCACAGTGAGTGTTGTTTGTTCAATTTTTGCAGACTCTTCTCTCTCTATCCATGCCACTAGGTGTAGAGTACATGGATACATCTTGAAAACACTTAAAAACCGGGAGGCTGAGGCAAGAGAATCGCCTAAGTCCAAGAGGTGGAGGTTGCTGTGAGCTGTGATGCATGGCACTCTACCGAGGGTGACAAAATGAGACTCTGTCTCAAAAAAATAAAAAAAGAAAGAAAAGAAAACACATAAAAACCAAACACTGTGCTCCATAACTGTGAAGAAATTGGTGGTGTTTTCCTAAGGCACAGAATGACTTAGGTAGTTCTGATTTACATAGGTAGCCTAATTTATACATTTAGTTTAAAAATTTTCTTGAGCATCATTTTGATGCCATAACATTCGAGAAGTCCTCATAAGGCTAAAATCTACATGATGGTCTTTGAGATTATTTTTATTATCTGCCAGTGAAAAATGTGTAATATTTACCCTATACCAGAAAAACAAAAATACTTCCTTCCATTCATTTTCATCCCAAGCGTACAAAAAACAGCCCATGGATTATTCTTTACAGTGCAGATCTTATTAAAAGATATGTCTTATGTTGTTTTTGTTTGTTTGTTTGGGTTTTTTTTTTTCTTTTTAAGATAAGAGTTTCACACCCTTGGTAGAGTGCTGTGGTGTTATAGCTTACAGCAACCTCAAACTCTTGAGCTCAAGTGATCCTCTTGCCTCAGCCTCCCAAGTGCTGTGACTACAGGTGCCTGCTACAACACCAGCTATTTTTAGAGACAGGGTCTTACTCTTGCTCAGGCTGATCTCAAACTCCTGAGCTCAAGCAAACCACCCGCCTAAGCCTCCCAGAGTGCTGGGATTACAGGTGTGAGCCACTGTGCCTGGCCAAGAGATATGTCTTATATGTAGCTAACGAGACATGCTGACTGTTGTCAGCTCTATGTTTTGTTATTTGTTTTTTTTTTTTTTTTTTTTGAGACGGAGCCTCAATCTATCCCCCTGGGTAGAGTGCCATGGCATCACAGCTCATAGCAACCTCCAACTCCTGGGCTCAAGCGAGTCTCCTGCCTCTGCCTCCCAAGTAGCTGGGACCACAGG
>CAUYQV010071788.1:0-14269 GCA_963574575.1 Galagoides demidoff | reverse complement strand
GAATGAAGAATCCCGATGTCTTTCCAAAAGAACTAAAAATAGACCTGCCATTTGACCCTGTAATTCCTTTATTAGGTATATTCCCAGATGACAAAAAATCACATTACAACAAAGACATTTGTATCAGAATGTTTATTGCAACCCAATTCATAATTGCCAGGTCATGGAAGAAGTCCAAGTGCCCATCGATCCACGAATGGATCAATAAACTGTGGTATATGTACACCATGGAATACTACGCAGCCATTAAGAAGGATGACGTCCTTCATGTTCACATGGATGGAGCTGGAGAATGTTCTTCTGAGCAAAGTATCACAAGAATGGAGGAAAAAGTATCCAGTGTACACACCCCTATTATGAAACTAATTTATACCTTTTATATGAAAGCTATAACTAAATAGCCTAAGAATGTGGGGAAGGGGGAGGGACAAGGGAGGGGGGGAATGGGTGGAGGGAGGGGGATTGGAGGGACCATTTCTGAGGTTTATCTTACAGGGGTACAAGTGAATCTCTCTAAGAGTAGAATGAAAATGTTTTAAAACAATAACTGAGAAAATGACATGAAGGCTGTGTTGATCAGTTTGATGGAAGTATTTCGGATGCATGTGAAAACCCCACACTGTACCCCAGAAGTGCATTAATGTACATAGTTACCATTCAATAAAAAAAAAAAGAAAAGAAAAAAAAAGAATGAAGACTCCAACATGCAACATACTCAATTATGAAGATGCAAGAATCCAACATACTCAATTATGATATGAGGACAATTAGTGACTTTGTACATGTTGGAGGGGTAGGGGAAGGGGAGAGCAGAGAGAAGGAAGGAGGGGGGGTGATGGGCGGGGTTAAGGTATATGGCACACCTCTTGGGGGCAGGACACAATTACAAGAGAGACTTTATCTAACAAATGCAATCAGTCTAACAGAATTCTTTGTACCCTCAATGAATCCCAAATGATAATAAATAAATAAATAAATAAAAATTAAAAAAATAAATTAGGGTCACATGCCTCATGCCAGCAAGCCTCTAATTTTTGTTTTTATTAAATTCTCTTGCAAGATATTCATATCATGAGTTTTGATTGGTGAATAAGTAAACGGATGAATGAGAGAATAATTCATGTTTAAAGGATGTACACCTGTGTCTCCTAAGAAGTACAGTATTAATTAATAGTGTTAGGTACTAAGGCTAAGATCACAGAAACAAGGACACCACCTTCAAGTTGCTTAGCCTCAGTTTCCTAATGTAAAGCATGGTAATTCAGGTGTGAATTTCTTTTTGCATGGACTCCTCCCAAAATGGCAGCTGACTTTCTTGGCTCTTCAATAATGAGACTTTAAATTCCGGAGCATTTTGACAAGAAAGTCATTGTTAATTTGTACATGGTAGCCCCTCAGGCAATCTCTTTCAAGCACTAATTTCTGAGATGGCTCAGATCAGATATCAAATTGTACTATTCATAAAAATTTAGTGCCATTTGAGCCAAAGGCGGGACATATGTTACCCTGATGAAATGATAAACAGAAATGTTCATTTATGGGTCCATCATTTTGTGTAGTAAGTTTACTGATGATGCTCAGCATGTGTAGCTAAGGAGCTGTTTCTCTTGTTTCAAGATCTGGAGTGGGACCCGGGAATCTGCGTTTTTAACAAGCTCCTTGGGGAATTTTGTTGCACACAAGTGTTTGAGATTCTAACAATCTAACATGGGCATGCATACACATATACATTTGCACAAATGAATAGATAGTAATGTGTTTTCCAAAAACAGAAGAAAGGAGTCAAAAAAGGTGAAGTGGGATAATGAAAGGGTGAGGAAGAAAAGCACAATTTTTAGCTGATCTGATCTTTAACTTTATTCTTCTCCCCAATCCATTCTCCCTTATGCCACTTCGCTAAACTACAAATCTAGTCACAACTTCTTTCTTAAAAATATTGAGAGTTTCTTATTACATATGGAAAAAAGCCTAAATTACTGATCATGACAATTAATTGAGACCTTTCTCACATCCTCAGATTCATTTTTAAATACATATGATATAAAAATATATATAAGTACGTGTAATATAAAATTTCTCCTCTTATCTCCTTCGACTCCAGACATACTTGGCTGCTTGCCATCTGCTAAACTCACTCCAGATTTCTGCATTTCTGGACTTCTGCTTTAAGCTTTCTCCCCAGACTACTTTTCTCATAATCAGGATTAAGAGCTATTTATGTGTTAATACTAAGCTAATTCTCAAGTTATTGGTATTTACTGATATTATCTAACATTTTAATAGATGAGCTTAAGAGAATCTACTCACAGTTCAATACATGTAGTTTTGTGGGGGTTAAATGTGATACTAAGTTATTATTGTAGGAAATTACTAGAAAGCAATGTCATTGAAACTATGTAGTTTGTAAGCGTCATACTGGGAAATTTTTTTATTTTACCAAATTTACTCATTATTAATATCTACCTTAAAAATACATTGGACAAAGATTTTTCATTCCTGCTTTATAATAGAGACTTTTAGGACCTCAGAATGTAGTTTTAAATTTTAGACAGGTTAAAGTTCTATTTTTTTTTTTTTCTGGAGAAAAATGTAGCCCTGCATTTTTAAACCACCTCAGTGCATTTTTAATGTAGATGGAATAAAATAAGGAGCATCTCTTTTTTTTCACCAATATTTCATTATAAAACTTTGAAAATATATAGAAAAATTGAAAGCATTATCTAGCGAACACCCATACATACCTATCACATAAATGCTTTAATTGTTCACATTCCATTACATTTGCACTGTCACATAGCCATCCTTCTATCTTTCCACCTACCCATTATTTTATCTG
This sequence comes from Galagoides demidoff, assembly GCA_963574575.1. Taxonomy (NCBI): domain Eukaryota; kingdom Metazoa; phylum Chordata; class Mammalia; order Primates; family Galagidae; genus Galagoides; species Galagoides demidoff. The sequence goes on along the minus strand of CAUYQV010071788.1, from coordinate 11,433 downwards.
TCTTTCTTTTTCTGTATATCAAAGCAAGTGGCAAACATCAGTATACTTCAGGTCCCTTCTTTTATTTGCTTTTTTTTTTTTTTTCATTTTCTCAGTTATTGTTTTAAAACGTTCTGATTCTACTCTTAGGGAGATTCACTTCTACCACTGTAAGATAAACCTCAAAAATGGTCCCTCCAATCCCCCTCCCTCCATCCATTCCGCCCTCCCTTTTCCCTCCCCCCTCCCCACATTCTTAGGCTATTTGGTTATAGCTTTCATATAAAAGGTATAAATTAGTTTCACAATAGGGGTGTGTACAATAAAAAATAAATAAATATGGGCGGCACCTGTGTCTCAAAAGGGTAGGGCACTGGCCCCATATGCTGGAGGTGGCGGGTTCAAACCCAACCCCAGCCAAAAAATAAATAAATAAAATTAAAAAAAAAAGAAAACTTCAAACTATAACAACAGAATACAAAATTCAAAAAACAAAATTTAAAAAAAAGAAGTATTCCCATTAGTCTTCCTACACTGACACAACCAGCAATTAATTTAACTATACACAGAGGTGATAGTAAACCACATCATTATATCCTACTTAGCCCAAATAAATGTATCTATAACTCAACTTCTCTTCATTTGAATCCCCCAAATTCCTATTCCCATTCCAACACAATTCTACTTAAGGGAAAGCAATGATTAACAGGAAGAAAGGATGGAAACAGCAGGCTTAACTAATTGCATTTATAACTTATTTTCACAAATTTTACAAAAATCTATGGCCATGTGAACCCATAGGACCCTTCCCGAGGGCTTTACAGGGTTCATCCAATGGGGATTGGCTCTGGACTTGGAAATGCACTATTGATCACAGGTTTGTATATAGGATTAAATGAGACAATGTAAATGAAAGTACCATATTTTGATGTGTATAATGTGCATTCACATTTTTGGTCTGAACTTTCAGGAAAAAAATATTTCATTTTAATTAACTAATTAATTTTTTTAAGACAGTGTCTCACTATGCTACCCTCGGTAGAGTGCCATGGTGTCACAGCTCACAGCAACCTCAAACTCTTGGGCTTAAGCAATTCTCTTGCCTCAACCTCCCAAGCAGCTGGAACTACAGGCACCTGCCACAATGCCCGGCTATTTTTTGGTTGTAGTTGTCATTGTTGTTTGGCAGGCCCAGGCTGAGTTTGAACCCACTAGCTCCGGTGTAAGTGTCTGGTACTGTGGCCACTGAGCTACAGGCACCGAGCTTCATTTTAATTTTTTAAAAGAGCATGGAAGTGGCCACACAATGGTGTCTCCATCTCTCATGAGAGGTGCAAGGCGTGGAGCCAGCCACTGCAGAGAAGCAGGGAACAAGCCCAGGCAGCATGTGAGAGGGGTCTGGATAACCTGAGCACCCAACCTCCCCCACTTGTCCCTTCTCAGCCCACCCTCATCCCCACATCCTCTCATTTCCTATTCCAACCTGTGTCTGTTGGTAGGAACATGGCCACAGCTGCTCTTCTGAGAACCCTAGTGGGTTTCTTTCCCAGGTAGCTGGTGTAAGGAGCCAGGGCCAGCTCTGCCTGCCCAGGGCTTCTGACAATAGACCCTTGCCCTTTCCAGGCTGCCTCATCTCTCATACAGCTGACCCCATTCTGAGGCCCCCCAGGACACCACACTGAGGAGAATCCTTCCCTGATGATATCCCAGTGAAGTACTCCACATTTACATTTCCGTTTACTGACTAGACCATGACCTCCTTGCACGATCCAGACCTTAGATGCTCAGTAATGTCATAATAAATGACACCAGACTTCCCAAAACTTGCAAATCTTACAAATCACCTGAGGGACTGTACTCCACCCAAAATAGCGAACCAGCTCTCCAGTAGAAAGATCTGAGTATCTGACACATTAGCAAGCATCCTAGATAGTTTTTCCTACTGACAAGTTTGGGAAATTGTACCAACTTAAAATATTGGGGGTTCAAACAAGTCATAGGCTTAAAATTACAATCTATGGGCTCAGATACTACCCTTGCAGATAGAAACTTCATAGGAACTAAGGATCAAGGTCACAACAGAGGGATACTAGTAGAGCCAGGTCTCAGAACTCAGGTCTTCCCACATCCCAGCTAGGGATCTTCCTCCTCCGTACAGTGTCCCAGGGCCTCAGAATGGGGCCAGCTGTGCGAGAGAAGAGGCAGCCTGGGAAGAGCAGGGATCTACTGTCAGGCCCCTGAGCAAGCAGGGCCAGCCCTATCCCCTCATACCAGCTTCCCTGGAAACAAGCCCACTGGAGTTCTCAGCAGAGTGGCCATGGCCATGTTCTTACTGACAGATGGGGTGGGAATAGGAAATGAGAAGACGTAGGGATGAGGGTGGCCTGGGAGGGGACATGTGAGGGAAGCTGAGTGCTCAGGTCATCCAGACCACTCTCACCTGCCACCTGGACTTGCTCCCAGCTTCTCCACAGCAGCTAGCTCCGTGTCTCACACCTGTTGTGAGAGAAGGAGGCACCACAGCACAGCCACTTCTGCCCTCCTTTCGCCAAGGTCCCAACAGTAACCATCACATCACCATCAGCATCACGCCCACTTCCAAGATGACAGCAGTGGCAGTGTCTGGCATGATCAGCCATGAAGGCTGGAGGTTCCCGCAGCTGTGAAAGGATAGCTGGGGAAGGGGGAGTAACATGGAGAGGGTATGATTACCATATTCAAGGATATTATTTTGCATACAGATATAATTTTGCTTTCTAGAGTTATATGCTTAATGCATAAGCATAAACAAAAGAATCGAAAACATTTATATAGATATGGAATTAGTACTGCCCATGTATAATGTGCATCCTTATTTTTCCCTCAAAAATTTGGGCAAAAAAGTATGCATCATACATGGCAAAATAGGTACCTCATCCAGAACCTAGTTCTTAGAAAATATTATCCTCTTCCTCCTTCCCCATGGTGAAAATAATGTCTATGTATTATATTACTCTATGTGACCCAAATAAAAACCAGACTCTCACATGGCCAAGTCTCTGCATGGGACTGCATATAAGAAAACAGTCCAACAACAAAGAGTAATTTTAAAGCTCTGGCTAAATTCAACTCTCCTTGGTCTCTAATTTGGTTTCACAAAAGAGCAGTTCTGTTAAAGACAAAACTCTCCTTAGAAACCAAAGAAAAGTAGAAACTATGAAAAGACAAATGTGTTTTCTGGGTTAGAAAAAGTTAGACAACATTGAATTTTAATACATCTTGTGCTTTCACATGTAGATTCAAGTTAATAAATGTAGTTCTATCACATATACATTTAAAGTATTCTAGTGGTGGCTACTGTATTGATTGAATTTGAAAAAAAAAGTACCCCCCAAAAAGGACACCTCAGAGCAAATGGTGGAGCTAACCTAAGGCAGGAAAAGCTTCACCAAAATTGAACTCTAGACCTTTTCTGTGGCAAAAGACTTTCTAAAGGAGGATGGCAAATACGGAAGTCCTAGTGGAAAAGAGGGACTCATTTAACTGTATAAAACTTAAAACATCTGTGTGGTTAAAGTAAACATTCAACATCAAATAAAAAACTAGGGGGAAAAGCGTTTGTTATTCATATTACAAAGGATTGATTGCCCCAAAAGAAAAACCAATTGAAATTTTAAACGCATGAAGAATCCAGTAGAACTGTCAAAGAATATGAACAAGCCTTTCACAGAGGAAGAAATACAAAAGGCAAAAATTAAGAGTATTGGAAAGGATTTAAGGAAACCAAACCCTCTCACTCTGCTGTTGGGAATATAAATTACTATAACCTTTCTGCAGGACAATTTGACAATAAGAAAATAACACTGTTTGCAAGGAGCTTGGTATTTGCCAAGCACTCTGTGAAGTGCTTTACACGGATTGATTCATTCAGTCCTCACTCAGCTTTAATATTCAATGTGCATCATTTGTAATAATGAAAAATTCAAGACCCCCCAAGTACCCCAAAATAGGATTTTGGTTAAATGGAACACAGAACCTCTATACAATAGGACTGAAATGATCTAAGTATATTTACTAACATTAAAAGCTCCCTAAAATTTAATAAGTTTTTTTTAAAGGCTACAGTACAGAATGTACAATATGCCATTTCCTTAACATAAAATATTATATCAATGCACGTCTGTATTTGTATATGTATATAGAAACATTTCAGTGGCACATACCAAAATGATAATAGCAGTTGCTCTAGGTGGTGGGATTGTAGATAATCTTGATAATCTTCTACTATCTCCTTTTCTATTGCACCTTCTGAATTTTTACTACCACTACTGAATTTTTATTACCACTTCTCCTGCATCCTGGTTGTACGGGCTGTGTAGTTGTACAGAGCCTCGTGCTTAGAAGAGGTTGTTTGGTTTAATGCTTAACTGTCACTGATTTGAAATTCTTAATAATTCATGAATAAGAGACCTCATATCATTTTTCACTGAGTCTGGAAAATCACATATCTTGCCCTATCAGAAGTATATATATCTTGCCTCTTCAGCTCTCAGCCTGTAATGTGTTGTTCTGTGGCCATTGCCACTATGAGAACCTGATACCCTCATTTTTCCTCCTTCAACCACAATTGAAGAACCTCTCAACAAGGAAGTTTTTAACTCTTTTTTTTTTTTGAGACAGAGTCTCACTATGTCACTCTCACTAGAGTGCGGTGGCATCACAGCTCACAGCAACCTCAAACTCCTGGGCTTAAGTGATTCTCTTGCCTCAGCCTCCTGAGTAGCTGGTACTATAAGCACCCTCCACAAAACCCAGCTGTTTTTTGTTTGCAGTTGTCATCGTTGTTTAGCAGGCCCGGGCAAGGCTCAAACCCACCAGCTTTGATGTATGTGGCTGGCACCCTACTCACTGAGCTATGGGCGCCAAGCCTCTTTTTTTTAAAAAAAAAAAAAACCTCTGAGACCATATTATTTTTCTTTCCCATTAGAATTTAACTGCACACTCTCTCCCCATCCCTGACAGGATGGATTGTGGAAATCCATATTAGAGTATCTTCCAAATTGCCAATCCTACTACCAAAAAAAAAAATTGTTCTCCTGGGCTTCCACAATCAATCCCAGCCACTAGACTAATGTCATTTACTTATGTGTAAATTTACATATGGTAAATTGCCTTCAGGTCGCTTATTAATAGTAATAAGCTTTCATGTCTGAGGCCTTCTGTGTAAGGTCTTCATGATATCCCTGCATAATTTAGTAACAACTATTGCCAATCTTCATAGCTATGGATATACCTATGCCCATACCCATGCAATTTCCTTGTACTTTATTCCCATCAACTAAGTGTGTAGGCCAGCCATGGTGGCTCACACCTGTAATCCTAGCACTTTGGGAGGCCAAGGCAGGAAGATTGCTAGAGGTCAGAAGTTTAAGACCAGCCTAAGCAACACAGTGAGACCCATCTCTACTACAGAATTTTTTTTTTGAAACAGAGTCTCAAGCTGTCACCCAAGGTAGAGTGCCATGATGACATCATAGCTCATAGCAACCTCCAACTCTTGGGCTCAAGCAGCCCTCTTGCCTCAGTTTTTCTATTTTTAGTAGAGTTGGGCTCTGGCTCTGGCTGAGGCTGGTCTCAAACCTGTGAGCTCAAGCAATCCACCAGCCTCGGCCTCCCAGAGTGCTAGGATTACAGGCATGAGCCACCATGCCGGGCCAAAAGAATTTTTTATTTTTGAGACAGTCTCACTCTGATACCCTGACTAGATTGTCATGGCATTATAGCTCACAGCAACCTCAAGTTCTTGGACTGAAGCAATCCTTTTGCCTCGGTTTTTCTATCTTTAGTTAGAGATGGAAATCTCAGTATTGCTCTGCCTGGTCTCAAACTCTTCAGCCCAAGCAATCCACCCACCTTGGCCTCCCAGAGTACTAGGATTACAGGTGTGACCCACCACACCTACCCTACAAAAGAATTTTAAAGGGTAGTGACATGCACCTGTAGTCCTAGCTACTTGGGAGGCTGAGGCAGGAGGATCCATTGAGCACAGGAGCTCAAGGTTACAGTGAGCTATGATTGAACCACTGCACTCCAGCTGCGTGACAGAGCCAGGATCTTATCTCTAAATTAATTAATTAAAAACAATAGTTGTGATATCTTGTCCAAAGCTTTATGACCTATATTTGTATTATATTCACTGAATGTTTATCCGTATGCTATTTAATCTTTTAAATAAATCCAGTTAACTAGATAAGCATTATAGAAATCACTATATTTCCTCTAATAAATGTTTGTGGTTCAAATATCCTCTTCCTAGCTTTCCTGGCATGATAGTCAAACTCCCCAGTTCTTGCATGACATCCATCCTCACATAAACAAAAAACTTTTAATGATGGATACTTTCAAACACAAAAATTAGAACAAATAGTGCCATGAAGCATTAAGTTCCAGGTATCCATTACTCAACTTCAGCCAATTACATGCTGCCAATCTTAATCATCACTTTTTAATTTTGTTTCTTGACTTTGAGAAAATTTCACACATTAAATTCTAACTAGAAATATAGTCAACTTCACATTCTGATTTCAAATAAAGCTATAACCTGTATAGCAGCTATCTAGTTAGAGTTTAAAAACATCACCGGTCCCAAATTTTCCATCTCTATCCAACCTGCAATCCACTCCCTCTCCTCCCCTCCACCCTTGCACTGAAACCAGGATTTGTTCCAGCTAACAGATTGAATTCTTTCAACTATGTAAATACAGGACAAGACTTTGAGGACAGATTTGCTTAGCACACTGCAAAAAAAGGCAAAATTGCCTTCTGACTGGTTTATCCTAGGGTAATCCCATTTTAATTCTTTACTTCCTGGACAAGTAAATAACAGCATTAGAACAAAACTTACTTTTTAGACCTTTACTTCAAAGATCTATTTAAAAACACACCTAGTATCTACGCAGGTGATAGTGATTTGGGGCAAAGAAGAAAGAAGAGCAAGGATCAGAAGGAATACAAGATTAAGTTACAGATATTGGGAAGGGAAGCTATAGTTCTAGGCTCCCTCGGGGAGACTGTTTCTCCTTTTATCTTCCCGACAACTTCAAGTGTAATCTAATTGCCCTATTATGTGGGAGGAAATTAAGGAAACTTGAACCTCAGAAGTCCTATGGCTCGGGCACTCAGGTTGTGAGACTTGAAGAGAACTGAATCCTCATCTCTCTGACTCCAAAGCCATGCTCTTTCTACCTACGTGGTAAAGAGTACTGCCACCAAAAACACTGACTGGGATCTGCAGGACAGTCCTTTTTGAGGCCTAAGTCTACAAATGAATGCCACTTTGTAATAAGACTTTCTTTTTCTTACCAGATGGTCCTCCAAGTAAGTTGAAGCCTGTGGGCCTTAAATATAAAACAGGCAGATGCATCTTGATTATAATACAGCAGTTTGGATTTAGCTGCGTTATGCTTAAAATGGTAGAATGTTATCAACTTACAGCATTTTCTTTTTAAAGAATAGGGTGGTTCTTTGTGCTTGGTCAGCCCAGCCTCTGAATGCTTGGCTGCTGTCCATAAAAGGCAGAATTACACCCAACCAGGCCACAAAAAAGCAAAGGTTTCTCTTGGACAGCTCTGGGCTATAGGACCTTTACACAATCCATACTGCTGATGCTGCTTCTGTGAGACCCACTGGTAGCAGTTATCGCTGTTCCTCCTTGGTCAAACTAGGTAATTAGTTTTTCCTCAGGAGGCCTCCAGGTCACTGGAATAATGTCCACCCACCTCCTTCTTCAACATCAGCATTTGCCTTGCCCTGCTTGGATCTAGAAGCTGATCACTCTGGACTAGAGAACGTCCCTTTTCCTTTCCACTGAGTGGGGGAACAAGAGGCAGCTTTAAAATTTGCTTCACTAATCTGTAGTCTCACCAACATTGTATAAGTGTTCCTTTCTCTATACATCCAATTCGGCAACTATTGTTTTTGGATTTTTTTTTTTTTTTGAGACAGAGTCTCACTGTGTCGCTCTGGGTAGAGTGCCGTGGTGAAACAACTCACAGCAACCTCAAACTCTTGGGCTTAAGCAATTCTCTTGCCTCAACCTTCCAAGTAGCTGAGACTACAGGCACCCACCACAACACCCAGCTTGTGGTTGTTGGCAGTTGTCACTGTTGTTGGGCAGGCCCAGGCTGGACTCGAACCCACCAGCCCTGGAGCATGTGGCTGGCGCCCTAACCATTAAGCTATGGGCACCGAGCCTAGAAAAGTTTTTCTAACATCTTTTTCTAGAATTCTGATGGTTTCATGCCTTACATTTAAGTATTTTATCCATAAATTAATTTTTGTGAGTGGTGAGAGATATGGATGCTGTTTCATTCTTTTGCACGTGGCTACCAATGTTCCCAGCACCATTTACTGAATAGAAATTCTTTTCCCCAGTGCATACTGTTGTCTGTTTTGTCAAAGATCAATTGGCTGTACGTGGATGATTTTACATTTGAGTTTTCTGTTATGTTCCATTGCTGTCTCTATTTTTGTGCCAATACTATGTTGTTTCGGTTACTATACACTCAAACCTCTATGGAAAACAGTATGGATATACCTTAAAGAACTAAAAATCGACCTACCATTTGATCTAGCAATCCAACTATGGGGTATTTACACAAAGGAAAAATAAGTAATTTTATCAAAAAGACACCTACACTTGAATGTTTATTGCAGAGATGTGGAATCAACCCAAGTGTCCATTAATTCATGATTAGATTAACAAAATATGGTATATGTATGCTATGGAATACTACTCAGCCATGAAGAAGAATGACTTAATGCCTTTTGTAACAACTCAGATGGAACTGGAGACCATTGTCCTAAGTGAAGTATCTAAAGAATAGAAAAACAAACACCACATGTATTCACTATGAAATTGGAACTAACCAGTGAACACACATGTACATAGAAGAAAGCAAAACTCAATGGAAATCAAGTGGGGGAGCAGAGATGGGTGAGAAGCTGTTGTTAGGGTAACAATGAACACTATCTAGGTGACAGGCACACATATAACCATGACTCAAGCATTATTAAGGTCATCCATGTAACCAAAAATATATGCACCTGTGTAATACATTGAAATAAAGAATAAAATTTGATTCTCTTTAACTCACACTTTGCATGTCTGTTTTGTCAATGTATAAAAGTCTATTCATCTAGAGCTAGGGAATAACTTATTCTTACATCTAACTTCGGAAGTGAGAAACTGTTCTTTTTTATTTACTTTTTTTGAGACAAGTAAAAAGAGTTGCCCAGGCTAGAATGCAGTGGCATCATCATAGCTCACTGCAACCTCAAACTCCTGGGCTCAAGTGATCCTCCTGCCTCAAGCCTCTCAAGCAGCTGAGACAATAGGTGCATGCCATTGTGCCTGGCTAATTTTTCTATTTTTTGTCGAGATTAGGGGGGGGTCTCATTGTGTTGCCCAGACTGGTAGTGAACTCCTGGCCTCAATTGATCCTCCTACCTCAGGCTCCCAAAGTGCTAGAATTAAAGGCATGAGCCACTGCGCCCAGCTGGAGAAATACATATTATTCAAACACACACACATAAGAGTTGGAGTGGAGATAGCATTGAAGTTTCAGGATCCAAGTGACAAAGGACTTAATAGAGTGGTGACAGCTTGAATGGAAAAGAAAGGATGTATGCAAGATTCACTGTGAAAGGAGTCTTGACCTGACTTAGCAACTGACTGCATGTAGAGGTCAGGGAGGAAGAAACAAATAGAACTTCGCATTTCCTCAATAAGTGGCTGGGAAAATATGAGTACATTAATGGGAGAATCACTGTCAGGAGATGGATGTAGGTGAGGTTGAGCAATTTGGTTTTGAATCCATTTAATCTTTTAAAATCTCTGTTATACGGCAGGGTGCAGTGGCTCACACCTAGCACTCTGGGAGGCCAAGAAGGGTGAATTGCTTGAGCTCAGGAGTTTGAGACCAGCCTGAGCAAGAGTGAGACCCCACTTCTAAAAATAGTGAGGTATTGTGATGGGTGCCTGTGGTCCCAGCTACTTGGAAGGCTGAGGAAAGAGGATCACTTGAGCCCAAGAGTTTGAGGTTGCTGTGAGCTATGATATCACAGCATTCTACAGAGGGCAAGAAGGTGAGACTCTGTCTCAAAAAAATAAAATAAAATCTTTATTATATAAATTTTCAAACAGAGAAAAAGAGAGGGAATAGGATATTGAAGCCCCATATGCACATTACCTACTCAACAATTATCACATCAGTCAGTCTTATTTCATCATACCTTATATATTCCTCCCCTCCTTGAATTAATTTTTTTTGTTTATTCAAATTTAATAATCTTTTACATTGACATATAAAATGGTATGTATTCATCATGTACAACATGTTTTGAAGTATATATACATTGTGGAATGGTTAAATCAAGTTAATTAACAAATGCATTACCTCATACATTTATGTTTTATGTGTGGTAAGAGCCTATAACATCCACTGTCTACAGTTTTCATTAAGTATAGTCACCTTCCTGTACAATACAGCTCTTGAACTTATTCTTCCTAACTGTAGATATTTAATTTTTTGGCTAACATCTCCCCTATACCTCCTCTGCCCTAACCATACCAGGTCTTCTTTTTATTTTTTTTTATTTATTTTTTTTAGATGAAGTCTTGCTATTTTACCCAGGCTAGGCTCGAAGACATGATCCTCTTGCATCAGCCTCCTGAGTAGCTGGGACTACAGGTATGTACCACTTCACCCAGCTTCTACTCTCTACTTTTATGATATCAATTTATCTTTCTGTACCTGGATTATCCCACTTAACATAATGTCCTTTGGATTCATCCATGTTGTCACAAATAACAGGATTTGCTTATTTTTCATAGCTAAATAGTGTCCCAATATGTATACATACCACACTTTATCCATTCATCCATTGCTGGAAACTTGGCTATTGTGAACAATGCTGCACTTAACATAGGAGTGCAGATACTGTCAACATACTGATGTTATTTCCTTTGAATATAAACCTCGTAGTGGGATTGCTGGATCATATGGTAGTTCTATTTTTAATTTTTTATGGGACCTCCATATTGTTTTCTGAATTGGATTATTTTGAAACAAATCCAAGACATCATATTGTATCACCCACACTTCACTATGTATTTCTAAAGCACACTCTTAACCACATACAACTATCTCATCTAAAAATTAACATTAAACTTTAGTGTCATCAAATATCCAGTAAGTATTCGGATTTCATCAAAAATTCTATCATTTGTTTATAGTTTATTGGTTGTGAGAAGGGGCACTAAGAAAGGATTCTTTTTTTTTTTTTTTTTTTTTTTGAGACAGAGCCTCAAGCTATCCACCTGGGTAGAGTGCCATGGCATCACAGCTCATAGCAACCTCCAACTCCTGGGCTCAAGCGAGTCTCCTGCCTCCGCCTCCCAAGTAGCTGGGACTA
>CAUYQV010071784.1:0-17046 GCA_963574575.1 Galagoides demidoff | reverse complement strand
GCACTCTACCCAGGGGGATAGCTTGAGGCTCTGTCTCAAAAAAAAAAAAAAAAGAAAAGAATGGGATTAAAAATTAACGTATGAGCTTTTCTACATTGTCAAACAGAAATTGCCAGCACCTTTTTGTTTGTTTGTTTGTTTGTTTTGGGGGGGTGTTTCTGATACAGAGTCTCACTCTGTCGCCATGGGTGGGTAGAATGCTGTGGCATCTTCATAGCTCACAGCAACCTCAAAACTTTTGGGCTCACAAGATATCAAAAGATCCTCTTGCCTCAGCCTCCCCAGTAGCTGGGATAACAGAGGAACAGAGGTATGCCACAATATTTGACTACTTTTTGTATTTTTAGTAGAGATGGGGGCTCTCACTCTTGTTTGGGCTGGTCTAGAATTCCTGAGCTCAAGCAATCCATCCACCTCAGCCTTGCAGAGTGCTAGGATTAGAGATGTGAGCCACCATAATTGGCTCTATCCAGCACTTCCATGATCCACAGACCATGGAAGTAATTTGAAGTTCTCAAGTAAAAATAATAAAAAAGTAAAAGAGATAAAAATTATTAATAGATGTGATTTTATTAATAAATTTTACTTAACCTAATATTATCCGTTCCACATATCTTTAATACAAAAATTTATTAATAATTTTACATTTTGGTTTTGTATTAAATCTTTAACATCTGTTAAGTATTTTACCTTTATTACACATCTCAATTTGGTATGGAATATATGAAATGCGGCTATGCAACTAAGGAAATCGATTTTTAATTTAATTTAAATTTAAATAGGCACACATAGCTAGTGGCTACTATATGAGACAGCATAGTTCTATAGTTTATTACCTAATCTACCCTGCATTGAGATAATAGTTTTAACATGCATCAAGATCCCAGGACTAAAGAAATCCTTAATAAGGCAAAATATAAAGCATCAATCATCACCGGTCTCAGGGTAAGAGGGCTGAGTTGAAATGTTGTATATGCAAATATGATCCATGGTTTACATGTATTTTTGACATTTTTCATTTTCCATGCACACGTGTGGTGATATGTGATTTAGTATCCTAAGGAGAAAAACAGATCACCCATCTTCAAAGGTTCTCAGCTGATATTTTATGTTACCTGCTTTTCTCCTCCCTAAAGGCTAACTCCATGGCAGGTTTGAAGTACTTTCAAAAGGAAACATTCTTGAGTGATTTGAGGGGGGTTGAAAGTTTCTTCAGATAACTCAAAAGAATATGAAAAAAAACTTAAAGAAGCTGCAGAACTTACTGTTCAAAACTTCCAGAAGTAGAATAAGAGTCCATTCACTTACCATGGGTGAATTAGATTCAGTGGATCAGGTTAGTAAATTTGCCAGTGCCTACTTAATTAACAATACTGTTTCTCCTTTCCTTGAAAAATGTTTTACAAGAGAACAATAAGCACATCATTCTATCTAATTCAAATATCACCCCCTCAGCCAATTGTTATTGTGAGACCTCACCTTCCCACAACTCTCACCTAACTATAAACATCTTTATTAGTACAAATTTTAGAGATTACTCACTTCATATCACACTTGTGGGGTGTGTGCATATTTGAGAACATGTCTCCTTTCCTTGAGAACACCTAGAAGGCAGGGGCCATGGCCTCCTCAGTCAGCTGCTCAGCACAGCTGTGCTGAATTGAAAGTTCTCTATATTCCCCCAAGAAGAGATGATACAAAGAGAAACAAGAGAGGAAATGCAACAGGTAACTAATAATCAAATGTAGTCTAGTCTGCTGCTGGCTCAGTGCCTGTAGGTAGCTCAGCCACTAGGGTACCAGCCACATACACTGGAGGTGGCAAGTTCAAATTCAGCTCAGGCCTGCTTAAACAACAATAACAACTACAACCAAAAAATAGCTGGGCATTGTGAGGGGCACCTGTAGCCCCAGCCACTTGGGAGGCTGAGGCAAGAGAATTGCTTAAGCCCAAGAGTTTGAGGTTGCTGTGAGCTATGATGCCATAGTACTCAACTGAGGGCAACGTAGTGAGACTCTGTCTCAAAAAGAAAAAGAAAAATGTAGTCTGCTGTTGGTTTTCTGTCAGAACTAGCAGTCCCTACTCTCTAAGTGCTCAAAGGTGATAAAGGAGGGCTCCTTGAAAGAAACAGTCCAGTGGGATCTTTTAGGACTTGAGTAAGCAGTACATAAGACCTCAGATCCTGTGGACCCTATGATTCAAAGTGAACAGGTGTAGAGATGGAGTGTAAATTTGGAAGACAGAGACATGAGCAGTCACTTGATGGTGGCAGGTTCCCACGAGGCACAAAACAGCAGAAGCTGTTATCTGAAATAAGGAAGGGCCTGCATTAAGCACAGCACAGGGAACTAAGACAGATGTTTTTATATTATGTTAGAGTTAGTGAAAAGCCACTGAGAATCTTGAGTGGAAAGTGAAATGATGAAAGTGGGAATTATGAAAAAAGGATCTGGCCACAGCTTTAAAGATAGACATGGCTGGAGGCAATATGATTAATCAAGTAACACATTTCAACTTAGTAACACACTCAACAGGTGGTAACAGTCTCATCAAGGGAGGGGAAGAGGCCCTTAAAATGAAGAGAAATATGCATTTCTCAGAAATGACAAGATTTTGTAATTGACAGGTCATTAGAAGATCAGAGGAAAGAGTCAGGAAAAAAAATTTTTTTTTAAAGAGTCTACCAGTCTTCCCTCAAATAATTTTTTTCTACTTATACTGAAATACCTTGAAATCTGGGGAAATGACAGTAATTCTAAGAAAGGCTGGGAAAATGAAAAAAGGCTTAAGAAAGAAAATAGTGAATTTAGTTTGGACCTATGAAATAAATAAGATTGTAATAGAAAAAGTTTATTCTACCAAAACTAAGTTGAATACTTTATAAAGTCTTAATTAACGATGGGTCACTCTAATTAAAAAAATAAAATAAAATAAAAAAATAAAACAAACCCTGTTCTCACAGTGTTGCAGCCAAGGCAAATGTTAAAGACTGGAGAATTCTGCATTCAAGACTACTTTTTAGTCCCTAAGTTCTAAGATCACTTTTAGCAGGGTGTCTTGCCTACAGCCACATGCGAGGACTTTTTTTTTGCTTATCTGTGGTGTCAGACATCACAAAAAGTATGATATGCACAGACCTTTTTATTTTATTGCTAATCAGCTTTTTTTAGTATTTGTGTAATTATTGTGTGGCCCAAGACAAATTTTTTTCTTCCAATGTGCAGTGCAACAGAGAAAAAGAAAGGTTGGACACCCCAGTAGGTGAAAATTTTAGTGATGCATTACAGCTGTACTTTGTATAAGATGTTAGCTTTGAACTCCAATGAGCACAACCAACCATACTTAAAGTAAAAAGGTCTTTGCTAATTTCAACAGTTTGATGAATGAATGCATATTTGTATATTTTAAGTTTAAAATGCTTAAAATATTATTCTGGTCAAGTTCAAAACAAGTTCTGGTTGTAAAAATAAGAGAGATTTTCTACTGCATATGCTTTCCTCAAAGCAACAAAAGCACAGTCTGAGAATTAACTTTAATACCTGGCAGGTTGTAAAGGTTCCTGCTGAGATGTATAGTCTATTGAGAAACCACATGATATACTTACCATCTTTTAGAAATACATGTCATGCATCCAATAAGAAGTAAAAGCTCTATCCTTTGGGGGCAGAAAAGTTCTGCCCATTTTTTTCTTCCTACAGCTATCTATAAACCCTACTCAATTAATGATGGGTAGTAAGCATCGTTACAAATCAGTCAAAGAAAATTGCTGCTAAGATCTTTATGGATAATCTGAAATAGAGTGTCTTAAGTCAACTTAACATGTAGGTTAAGTTTTTTATAGGCACTACTACGATGACATTCTTTATCATTAGTATAAATAACATTCAGAACATTACAGTGCTATTATGAAAACGTTTCCCGGTGATTATCTGTACTGCAGAGTATGAAACAGATTTAGAGCTCCCCTGCTTTTATTTTATTTCATTTTTATTCAAAAATTTTGTAGAGGAAATTGTAATTGTGTGATTAAGCCACTTTGTTTTCATATAAGTCCTATTTTGAAGAAACAAAAGTATGCACGCAGAGAAAGGACTCATTACCAACAATACTGACACAGGTAAGCAAAACCACTGATCTGTATTTATCAGAATATACACATAAACCGAGGGCCTCTAAATATCCATTTCCCAACAAGTGCATTCTTGATAGATTTTAGAATCAGAAAGCAGTTTTATCTGCTTTATTTGACCACATCCAGACCTGGTTAATAACTTGAAGTTAATAGCCATAAATTCAGAAGACCTCTTCAAAGTACAATGTTAAGATGAAAATAATCTGAATTTCTAATTAGGCATGTGATGTATAAAAGGCAACGACCACTTGTTCATTCCTTGAGGACTTCCTATAAATCTGGCAACTTGCTAGGTAGACTATAAGGATGTACAAAATCCTGAGATCATCCTCCAGATCTGTAGTGGCCTCCTTCCCTCCTTTCTTTAGTTAAATATTTAAGACATGCCTGTACTGTGCTAGGGACTGAGAAAATAAATCCAAATGAAACCCTCAAGGAGCTTATCTGGTTTAGTGGAAGAGCTAGGCAAAAGGGTAGAAACAAAGCACTGGTTGATATGATGCTAGGAAAGAGTACTCCAGCTGCACTGAGGAGGGCTCTGGAAGATGTTCCAGCACAGGTAACTTCTGAGCCAAGCCCGGCAGACATAAGCAGGTGAGAATAAGTGATGTAAGTAGATGCAGTGGCAAGTAAAAAGGCACAGCAGATGGGGAAATGCCTGGTGGGTTTAGAGAGAGCAGACAGATTGAAATGATATGAGTATGTGGGACTGAAGAAGTCTGATGAGACACCTGGATAAAGTGGCAGGCAGAAGCCAAATTCATGCCATTCTCCACTCAACTAATAGTTACTAACTATATGCTGTGTGCTCAGCTCTATTCTAGGCACTGGGGATACAACAGTGAATAAAATAGACAAATGCCCTACCCTTGTGGAGCTTAAATCTTGTGGAAAAGAAAAATAATAAGACCAAATAAGATATAGACTATGCTAGACAATAATAATTTTTAAGAAAGAAAAAAAATGGAGGAGGGGACCCTGAAATGTTGGAAGTGAGGAGAGGATGAAATTTCAGATGCAATAGCCAGGTAAAGACTTATTGAAGAGACTTCTGAGTCAAGATCTGACATATGAGGGGAAAGCATTGTGGGGAGAGAGAACAACCAAGAAACCAGTATGGCTAAAGTGAGTAAAGAAGGGAGAAAGCAGATGTGGTCAAACACGATGGCAAGGGAGACAGGTCATGTAGGCTAGGAGGGTCTAGGATTTGGGTTTTTGCTCTCAGGGATCCCTCTGGGTTTTGATCAAGATTTGGCTTGCAGGCCAGGCGCAGTGGCTCATGCCTGTAATCCTAGCACTCTGGGAGGCCAAGGCTGGTGGATTATCTGAGCTCACAGGTTTGAGAATAATCTGGCCAAAATGAGACCTCGTCTCTAAAAATAGCCAGGTGTTGTGGCAGGCACCTGTGGTCCCAGCTACTTGGGAGGCTGAGGCAAGAGAATAGCTTGAACCCAGGATTTTGAGGTTGCTGTGAGCTATGAAACCGTAGCACTTTACCAAAGGGTGACAAAATAAGACTCTGTCTCAAAAAAAAAAAAAAAAAGGTTTGGGTTGCCATTTGAAAGAGCCTGGATTTTCCCTCAGCCTAGGAGAAAGTCATTTAAGTATCATCTAGGATTATGACCTTTCATGAATTGGAGGAAAAGACAGATTAGAGGCTAGAAAACCAGTTAAGAGGCTGCTGAGGAGATCAAAAGGGGAAAAATTATCAGGGGCTGAATAAGGTGGTGACAGATCATTACTTTTTATCTATTTTAGCAGATACTAAAAGAGTA
Organism: Galagoides demidoff; assembly: GCA_963574575.1. Lineage (NCBI taxonomy): Eukaryota > Metazoa > Chordata > Mammalia > Primates > Galagidae > Galagoides > Galagoides demidoff. The sequence continues at coordinate 11,139 of CAUYQV010071784.1, read as the reverse complement.
TGATTATAGTTTAACCTAGTTGCTTTCTGGGTCTAACATGATAGAGGGCATCAAGAGGAGAATATCAGCAGCCAATGTCCCCAAATGTTGTTAATATTCAAGATAAAATGAAACTGCTTTTGTGTTCCACATGGTGGACCCACTCTTACCCTAGATATCATGCCACCATCTCTGAGGCTATGGGGATTGAAGGCTAAGAGACAGCTGTGGACTTAACCAGACCACGTACTCAAAAGCACCAGCATAGTGTCATAAATGTCAATCTGACCAATAACATGGTTCCTGGGGCACCTGTAAATAGGGCTTGTGCCCTACCAAGAGATTATGATCCAGTAAGCCTGGGGGACAGAGTGTTCAATGTGTGTGCTGCACAAAGTGGCAGGGCCGAATGTGAGCCTCACTCACTGGGGCCAAGCCTTGTGTTCTGGGTCTGGCTGCTTCTGCTCAGAAAGGGCCCTTTTCCCAATTTCCATAAAGGCTCAGCATGAAAGGCCAGCTAAGGCCCACTGGGGCTTGGAAAACTGCATTTTAACCATAGCCCTGATCCCCTAGAAGACTGAAGGGAACCAGACATCAATTTGATTCAATTTATCAAAACTAAATCTATAGTAGCAAGTATCTGAAATTCATAGGAGCAGTATACTACGCAGGCTTCTAGCACAGGTTTCATTTCATTTCTCTTCTTCTTGAACATAATAATGCCAAAACCTGTAATTTGTCCTTCCTTTGCGGATACAGAATATTCAGAGTCTGCATTTTTCCCCTAAGTGATTCTGTTTAGGACACGTGCACAAAGAATTTAAGTTTATTTCTTTAGAACTAGCATCAGACTATTAAAAATAGCATCATTATTTTGTCTACAACAAACATTCAAAAGAACCCTAAATTGTGCTTAAGCACAATTACCTTAATGTCAGTTGAGATTTTACGATACAACTGTGAGGCACTTTATTTTTAAGGCAGTTTAACCTGCCTGCTTTATTACTAAGAACAGACATTTAGGTTTTAAATCTAGGGTTCTCAATAAGATGATTAAGCTATACTCAGCAGTTCCTTTAAATATTTAAGAGAATTTTCGTCATCTAAATATTTATGGTAACAACACAGCTAGATACGTATTTTTTTTAGTATTTATCAGGAAAAGTAGACCTATATCCTTTCCAAAGGTGGGAAGGAAGAGTTCTCAACAACCAAAATATCCTTCCTTGTTCTTTAGAATCCTAGAAAATGATTAGAAAACTGTATTCAAACATGCTTATTCAAAGTGATGCTATATTTACCAGACATCCAGCAAAGTCACTGCCTTGAATGGCAGTTCATAGGGTTAACATCTGGAAAAAGTGTTTCTTTTGAAGAAAGTTATATTCCTATTTCATGACTTCAGTACCATTAGCACATGTGCAGCCTCTCAGCAGTTCTACCATTATCAACATGGCATTAGATGTACATGATGCTCTTTTCCTGAAGATAGCAGAATAATTCCACAGATTAGTTTGTGTTCCACATGTTCTACAGTGTCTGGCACTGCCTGGCAGTAAAGTAAAGTGAGGTAAATCACCCTTGTTGGTCAATATGGTACTATTTCAAATGCATGGCCACTCTGGGGATACTGCACCACTGCAGGCCCTGAGCAGCCTTTCTGGAACTATAATATCAGAAAGGAGTTTCCCAGTCATCTCAAAGTGAAAGAGTTCATCTTACTTATGACCTAAGTCTGTTGTTTTTAGATATTGAGGAGAAGAGTATTCTATGTCTCATTTATCCTAAAAGTATCTCTGTGAAGTAGATGGGCTGTTATTATTCTCTCCACTTTTGATGATGAAAGTATAGTAAGGAGAGCTTTAATAAAGTGGTGATAGCAAAAGCAGGGATTACACCCCTTGTCATATACATATTCTCTAATTCATGTATTTATTTTCAAATTTGTATTTATTAATTGCTTATTACATGCCACCCATTATACTACAACCAAGGACACAAAATTATAAAACAGAAATGATCTCTGCTGTCATGGATCTTTTAGTCTGGTGGGGGAAGTGGGTATTAAATAAGCAAACAAGTAAATGAATACAGGCTTGCAGAGTAGAAAAAGTGCCAAGAGGGAATATAAGAGAGTTGTAAAGAGAGGAAAAAAGAAAAAAGGCATTTAGATGGGTGGCATTTAGGCTGAGAATTGGGTGGGAATTAGCTAGGTGAAGGGACTGTGTTAAAAACACCTACAACATGGCTTGGTGCCTGTAGCTCAGTGGTAGGAAGCCAGCCACATACACGGGGGCTGGCAGGTTTGAGCCCAGCCTGGGCCAGCTAAACAATGACTGCAACAAAAAAACAGCCAGGCATTGTGGTGGGCACCGGTAGTCCCAGCTACTTGGGAGGCTGAGGCAAGAGAATTGCTTAAACCCAAGAGTTTGAGGTTGCTGTGAGCTGTGATGTTACAGCACTCTACTGAGAGTGACATAGCAAGATGCTGTCTCAGAAGAAAACAGAAACAAACAAACAAAAACACCTACCATGACACAGGAGATACTATAAACACTGAAAAGAACAGGTAAACACTGTACACAGAAAAACGCTTTTAGCCAATCATACCTGTGAATGTGTAATGGGTCTTTCTTTCTTTCTTTCTTTCTTTATTTTGGCTGGGCCAGGTTTGAACCCACCACCTCCTGTATATGGGGGCTGGTGCCCTACTCCCTGAGCCACAGGTGCCACCCAGTAATGGGCCTTTAACAAATTCTTTTTTTTTTTCCTATCTCCTACATTAACCTGTAAGGCCTGGTATTGGGAAAAAGCTTTACTGGCAGTGAAGAAACCTGGATTCTAGGTCCAGCTCCACTACTGACTCTCGGTCCTGTCCTATCCCTCTGCTCCCCAGGAGGTGACTGCCCCTTCCAACATGGTCAAATCACCTTCCCTGAGCTACTAAATATCAAGTGGGAGAATAAAGTGAACATAATATAAACCCAGCAAATGTTAGATAAATTTATGTATTATTAATATTGGTTTTGTTAGTGAAATTACTGTAACTGCCATAAGAGAAACACAGGTATATTCAGCATTTTAATAAAACACAATGTAAATGAATTCAAATTTTAAAATATAGATATCAATAATAACAGTAAAATTGACTACACTCTTACTATTTGTTGGGCATTATGATAATCTCTTTAATTCTAGTGATATCTCATTTAATTCTCAATACATGGCATGCTAATTTTAAACTGCACATGAACTGAGGGGAGGAGAGGGGGGAAGATGGGTGGAGGGAGAGTAATTGGTGGGACCACACCTATGGTGCATCTTACAAGGGTACATTTACTAGTTGTAGAATATAAATGTCTTAACACAATAACTAAGAAAATGCCCATGACATCTATGTTGACTAGTTTGATGAAAGCATTTCAAATCCTATGTAAAATTGTACACTGTGCCCCATGATTGTATTAATATACACAGTTATGATTTAATTTAAAAAAATTGCACATGAACTTCATGGACACTCTGTATAAATCTCATAAATCTTCCAAGGTAGCTATTATTATTACTCTCATTTAAAAAAACCAGAGAACTGAGGTTTGTTCACCTTAACTTTTTTCAGATCAATGTGGAGTTTTGTGCTCACCTCAGTCTGATTCCAGAGTCAATGTTTAGAAATCTCTAGAATTTTATTAATCTATTATTTGTTAAGTATTAACTTATAGTACTATAAAATGACCTACCATTTTAATGATATCACACTAAATTACATTAATTGGTCCTTCGGCATATCTTAAACCTGTCCCTTCTCTTCTACTGCCATCAAATATGGCTCTTCCCTAAGTATCTTAAATAGCCTTTTAATTGCTTGATCTGACTACTGGTTGGCTAAAATCAATCTCCAATTCAATTGCTCAATTTTCCACAATTATACCAAACTTCTCAGAACTCAGCTGAGATGTCATCTTTCTACTTTAAACCTTCAAGAATCCCAGATTACACAAAACATCAAGACCACATTTCATAGCTGGGTAATCACAAATGCTGAGAATGAGCCCAGCAGCCTGCTGCTCCCGCCCGCTCCTCAATCCTCCAGTCCAGCTCACCGGTTGAAGTACATGTCTAGCAACATGCATACTGACTTGCCATCCCTGTTTTCAGTATATTCTTTCTCTCCCCTGCTCTTCTCCAAGAACACTCTCCTCACTATTTGGAATCCTACATATCCAACACTCAACTCAAGTCTGATGTCCTTCATTAAGCCTGCTCCAGTAACCCTGCCCATCCCCAAACCCAGGACATTTACTGAGTATCCAATTCACTTGACTTTTCGCCAGTTCTTGGATTATTATTTAACACCTACACTTTAAATTTTCAAAATGTATATAACTTGTGTCTGTAACCATGTGAATGTTCACAGATAGCAAAAAATAAGCATTATTTTTCCTTGATTTTCCCAGGGTTCAAACCCAAAGCAGGTAATTACAAAAAAAAATCTAGAATTAAAAAAAAGCCCCTTCATTTAAAGTATGTGGAGTTCATAGATGTGAATATTAGAGTCTGCTATATCCTTGCCTATCTGGTTCCAAGTGCAGGTCTGAATTATGTCAACCAATCTTTTATATAGGTTTGAAAATTCTGGACAAAGATTTAATTTTTCAGGATGAGAGGCACAGAGGACACAGGGAGGAGAAAGATAATTATCATTCAGTTCATCATGTTGAATATAGATTTTAAAAGAACATTTCTAGTAACAAAACAAGACACACTTATCACTATTTTAGGATCATGCTATTACTTGGTATCTATTGATGCTTTATACTTAGAAAAAGTATACTGTCATAGGAATGAGATAGGCAGACACTAGATTGCCTAACACCCACATTTAATAACTAGCCATCATTTTTTTAACCCATATATACAAGGTGATATCTCTTCCAGTATCTGAAAATCACTGAGGCAGGAGAAGATGTGGTTAACAGCATGCATTCCAGAGCTACATGATCTGAGTTCAAATCCTAGTTCTGCCAATTTACTATCTGTATGCCATTGAGCCAATAACCTTAGGAAACTAAGGCACAGATCGCCTATTTGTGGAATAAAATTAGTAGTCATATTTACTACATAAAGGTGTTATGGGGATAAAATGAGTAAATGTAAGAAAGGCACTCAGAACAGTGAAAGCGTTCTTTAATGTTTGTTATTATGATTCTATACTATGCTCCTTACAGTGTGCAGTTTGTATGTAACAAAAGTCTAATTAGCCTTGCAAACATTCTTCCAAAGGGAGTCTTTATTACTCATATGAGTTGGTAAGGCTTATTCTTTTCACCAAGAATCTTGAAGAACAGGAGAAATAACTTACCTCATGAGTTAGCAATGCAAACCATCCCTCAACACATCTCTTGACCAATGGTAAAGATATCATTTTTATTATATAGCCCTCTCCAACTTTTTAACACTTTTCACACATTTTACTCTCACAATTACTCAGTGAGATAGATGAATAGGTGGTTGACTGTACAGATGATGGATGAAAGGTGAATAAAATCTTAGGTTCAGAGATATTAAATGACTTATTTAGGGTTAAGTAGTATTCACCCCATTTGTGCTTTAGGAATAACTTTCTCACAGTCTGCACAAGCTAATAGTATTTCTATGGAGTTCACTTTTCCTGGAGTACATATAAAATATAAGAAACATAAGTTAGGGGCCCTATAAATCCTTTCTCCACAATTGGTTTGATGGAAATGCTAATCCCATTAGGGGTAGGATAAATTGCTAAATAGGTTTCTTATCCTTCCCCTGTGCTGAAAATAACCTGCATTCACAGGAAGGTCTGAAAACTAAGATCTGTGTCATCCTGGACTCTGGTAGGGTTACAGACCTTTGCAGACACCCAGAGAAAAGAATAGTTTCTGTTGCCTTGGTTGGCTTGCTGAAGAACAAGAACATCAAGACACTTTTCCATTTTCTTACTATTAATCAATAAAATGCATTTCTTATCTGCAAGAGAACTGTCTAAAAACATTCCCTAAGATGTATCTTATAAATTGCCATTCCCAGGCAAAGGGTCTCCTTGGACAAATAGGAAATGTAAAATATCCTATTTTTTTGAGATTCTATGCTTAAAAAAAAAAAAATCAGGCAGGGCATGGTGGCTCAGGCCTGTAATCCTAGCACTCTGAGAGGTGGGTGGATTGCCTGAGCTCACGGGTTTAAGACCAGCCCAGGCCAAGAGCAAGACCCTGTCTATAAAAAGTAACCAGGCATTGTGGTGGGCACCTATACTCTCAGGTACTTGGGAGGCTGAGGCAAGAGAATCACTTAAGCCTAGGAGTTTCAGGTGGCCGTGAGCTATGATGCACTCTATTACGGGTGACAGAGACTTTTCTCAAAAAAAAAAAAAAAAAAAAAAAAAAATATATATATATATGTATATATTTATCATATTAGAGATTCTAAGTAGTATAAAATACTGGGTTTATAGTTTTTAACCCAAGCTTTTCAAAGTCATTTGACCTTGGTACCTTTTAAATCGTAACACTAACATCCCATAGAATAAATGTTTCTGGAATGCCTTTGGGAACACTGTTTGACATTCATTTCCATACTGTTTTGCTGTGCTTTTTTATTCCCTTTTACTCTTCTTTGGGGTAAAGTGTTCAAAGAATATCATTCTAGCATTTGGCTTTGTGTCCGCTGAGATTTAGAATCAAGGTCCTCCAAAGGTCTGAAGAAGCCATAGAATCGAGCAGGAAAATTGACCAAAGTTCTGGCCAGAACTGCTGTGAACCCATCCTTTACATAAAAACACAAAGGTGCTTCATCTCATGAGATTTTGATCAACAGTAAGATTCATTCAGCTAAAAGGAAAGCCTGTAGACTGGTATCCAGGCTTATACTTGTTGATGATCTGGGGTTAATCCCACAAAGGGCAAAGCCAAGCCATAAATATGAAGGTGGTTTCATGCAGCTTTATGAAATGACCTAAAGTAAGAGCTACAAGTATATTCTAACACACCCTAGATTTATGGGACTAGGACTCAATGAAAGTTTACCAAGAGGACTTTCCAAAAGCACAGTTGAGAGCTGTCATGACAGTTAAATGAATAAAGTATCTCTTGTCCCAAGACAAATTTCCATATGAAGACAAATTGTCCACAGTTTATCAGAAAGAGTGTATGAAACAAAAATAGAAGAGAAAAAAATTCCTACAATGTAATATATATGGTTTGCTCCCCCCAAAACACACATTTTTGTCCCCAAACATTAACAAACACCATTTCTAAGCAGCACTAGGTATAGTTAAGGATAAGCATATTTTGAAGGTCAACAAAAAGAAGTAAAATATTACTGTCCCAGGGCCTAGCTCCAAATACTATACCGTGAATGTGCCTAAGGAGACAAATAAATGACTCTGTGCCTACCCTAGTGCATACTCTAATAATCCACCTAAGCATATTTTGCTCATTTTTGTTTTTCTAAGGAAATTGTTTTATAAAATAAGAAACACACACAAAGACAGTGAGGAAGGGGAAAGGATGATCATGTTCCAGTTAATACCAGGCTGAACAGCTATTGGCTGAGAACTAGGTCTTAGTCAGATGGTAACATGACAAGTTCAAAAGATTAGAAAGTGAGGTCCAGTAACCTCCTATAAGAAAACTTGATTAATGATAATCTGGGAGAACTCACCTAGGTAAGGTTTATCTAATTATACTTGGTAACATTTTATTATCAATAATATGTACTTATCTGTAGATGTGACATTATTTATTCGAGTTTCATTTGATACTAGAATGTTATAAATGTATATGGATATACAAACCATAAGTCAACAGCATCTTTATAAATATCTTAAGTACCATTATTTAGCAATTATGTGGGCCTCTTCACATGCCAACATAATATAATTTTTTAACATGCCAATAAGCCCATTAAACATATTTATGGTGACAGTTATTAAGTTCAAGAGGTTTTATCCAGGAAATATAGTTCAATAATAAAAACAACCTTATAGTGAATTAGAAAACATATTTATGTTAGTCAAGAAATGAACATATCCTGATCTTATAAACACAATCAGTGCCACCCATACCTGTTAGATGTCATCTTGGTAACATCATCCATTTCCCTAAGTCATAGGTTTCTCAACTACAAAATGAAGATCATATCACCATTTCTAAGCAGCACTAGGTATAGTTAAGGATAAGCATATTTTGAAGGTCAACAAAAAGAAGTAAAATATTACTGTCCCAGGGCTCAGCTCCAAATACTATACCGTCACATACAATACATTGTATGTGTAAATGTATTTAAACATAAATCATAAGTAATCATGTTCCAAAAGAAAAGTGTTTAGGGCGGCACCTGTGGCTCAAAGGAGTAGGGTTCTGGCCCCATATACCAGAGGTGGCAGGTTCAAACCCAGCCCCAGGCAAATCTGCAAAAAAAAAAAAAAAAAAGAAAAGAAAAAAAAAGAAGAAGAAGAAGAAAAGTATTTATTTATGCCATTTATTGAGAATCAAATCTCTTAGAGATTCTAGAGATAACTAATTTAATTCTGGATTATATGCATCAAATAAAAATATTCTGAAAGAACTATCAAAGTTATTAAGACAGTGAAACTACAGCTAGATGAGCTTCTGTCATATATTTACTGCCCAAATGGCCTTGTCAATAACTTTGCTTCTTTCTTTAATTCAGATTAAAATGTAAATTTCTGCCACTACTATTCAACATAGTTCTGGAAGTTCTAGCCAATGCAATCAGGCAAGAGAAGGATATAAAGAGCATCCAAATGGGGGCAAAGGAGGTAAAACTCTCACTCTTTGCTCATAATATGATCTTATACTTGAACAGAAACTCAGCCACAAAACTCCTGGGAGTGCTCAAGAAATATAGTAATGTCTCAGGGTATAAAATCAATGTCCACAAATCAGTAGCCTTTGTAAACACCAAAAACAGCCAAGTTGAGAAGCAAATGAAGGAAAGGATTCCTTTCACAGTAGCTTCAAAGAAAATGAAATACTTAGGAATATCCCTAACTAAAGAGGTGAAGGATCTTTACTAAGAGAACTATGAATCCCAATGAAAAGAAACAACAGAAGACATTAAAAAATGAAAGAACCTGCCATGCTCTTGGCTGGAAGAATCAATATTGTTAAAATGTCTATTCTACCTAAGCAATCTACAGATTCAGTGCAATCCCCATTAAAATGCTAACATCATACTTTGAAGAACTGGAAAAAATAGTATTTTATTTTGTATGGAACCAGAGGAAAAAACCCCATATATCCAAGGCTATTATTAGTAATAAAAACAAAGCTGGAAGCATCACTCTACCAGACTTCAGGTTATAAGTCCACAGTGATCAAAATAGAGACATAGACATACGGAACTGAATAGAAAACCAAAAGATGAAACCTGTCTCTAGTTTCCATCTAATCTTTGATAAACCAAACAAAAGCATACAGTGGGGAAAAGAATCCCTATTCAACAAATGGTGCTGGAAGTACTGGATAACCACATGTAAAAGACTGAAACTAGACCCATACCTTTCACCATTTACAAAAAATGACTCAAAATGGATAAAAAATGTAAATCTAAGAAATGAAACAATTAAAATCTTAGAAGAAGGCATGGGAAAAACTTGTGATGATGTCAGGCTAGGTAAAGATTTTTTGTTGTGGACTTCAGTGGCAATTGCAATAATAACAAAAACAAAAAAAAGGGACTTAATTAAGCTGAAAGCTTCTGCACAGCCAAGGACACAACAAGTAAAGCAAAAAGACAGCCTTCATAATGGGAATAGATATTTGCAAGGTTTGAATCTGACAAAGGGTGGATAAGTAGAATCTACAGAGAACTCAAATTAATCAACAAAAAATGAGTAAACAATCCTACCTACCACCGGGAAAAGATATGAACAGAACATTCTCTGAGGAAGACAGACAAATGATGAACAAACATTTTTAAAAATGCTCAATTGGTGGAACTACCCTACAGTGCATCTTACAAGGGTACATGTGAAATTTACTAGGTGTAGAATACAAATGTCTTAACACAATAACTAAGAAAATATCATGAAGGCTATGTTAACCAGTTTGATGAAAACATTTCAAATTGTATATAAGACCAGCACATTGTACCCCATGATTGCATTAATGTACACAGCTATGATTTAATAAAAATAAATAAATAAAATGCTCATTGTCCCTGATCATCAGAGAAATGCAAATCAAAACCACCTAACCCAATGAGAATAGCCCACATCACAGTACACCTTTACACTGTTGGTAGGACTACAAACTAATACAATCTCTTTGGAAGGAAGTATGGAGAATCCTTAAGGAACTCAAATTAGACCTCTCATTTGATCCTACAATCCCACTACTAGGCATCTATCCAGAAGAAAATAAATCATTTTATCCTAAGGACATTTGCACTAGATTGTTTATTATAGCTCAATTTATAATTGCTAAAATGTGAAACAACCTAAATGCCCACCAACCCAGGAATGGATTAACAAGCTGTGGTATATGTTTACCATGGAATACCACTCAGCCATCAAAAATGGAGACTTTACATCTTTTGTATTAACCTAGGTGGAGCTGAAACACATTCTTCTTAGTAAAGTATAACAAGAATTGAGAAACAAGAATCCAATGTGGTCAATATTAATATGATGCCAGTAGACGATCTAATACATACCAACATAAGAGAAAAACTCAAATTAATTCACTGTGGGGGTGGGGGAAGGAGATAGAAAGGGAGATGGGTATGCTCCCACTTAATGGGCACAATGTTAAGGTATATAGCACACCTCCTGGGGATGGGACATAATTATAAGAGAGACTTTAGCTAACAAAAGCAAATGTTGTAACCTAATTCTTTGTATCTACAAATTAACCTGAAAAAATTAAAAAAAAATTTTTAATGTGAATTTTTAAATTAAGTAGATGCTATAAGCAATATGAAAGATACAGATGGCTCGGCGCCTGTGGGTCAGGCGGCTAGGGCGCCAGCCACATACACCTAAGGTGGCGGGTTCGAATCCCCAGCCCGGGCCCACCAAACAACAATGATGGCTGCAACCAAAAAATGGCCGGGCGTTGTCGTGGGCGCCTGTGGTCCCAGCTACTTGGGAGGCGGAGGCAG
>CAUYQV010071781.1:0-17392 GCA_963574575.1 Galagoides demidoff | reverse complement strand
TTTTTTTTTTTTTTGGAGACAGAGCCTCAAGCTATCCCCCTGGGTAGAGTGCCATGGCATCACAGCTCATAGCAACCTCCAACTCCTGGGCTCAAGCGAGTCTCCTGCCTCCGCCTCCCTAGTAGCTGGGACCACAGGCGCCCGCCACAATGCCCGGCCATTTTTTGGTTGCAGCCATCATTGTTGTTTGGCGGGCCCGGGCTGGGGATTCGAACCCGCCACCTTAGGTGTATGTGGCCGGCGCCTTAGCCGATTGAGCCACAGGCGCCGAGCCATGCACTTCTTTTTTTTTTCTTGCAGTTTTTGGCCAGGCTGGGTTTGAACTGGCCACCTCCAGCATATGGGGCCAGTGCCCTATTCCTTTGTGCCACAGGCGCTGTAGTATATTGCACTTCTTAATAACAAATATTACTATAAATACCTAACAATATATGCATTTTATTGTGGGCCTATTAAGTGCTAGGCACTTGGTGGATACTTCTTTAATCCTTTCAGCAACTCTGCACGATCAGCATTAACCCTTTTATGGAAATGCAATAGCTTGCTGAGGGAATGTAAGTGCTAACCCGGGTTTGTCTAGCTCCATAACCTTGCTGCTACATTTGCCACATTTCCTGCTCATCTAGCAGTGTACTGTCTTCACCTTGCGACATTATTTGCCCTGAGGTCTCTACGTGTTCTTACAGCTCCATTTTGTAGCTCTTTGGTTTGACTGCAGTGCTTAAATATAAATTATGCATTTAGCCACAATGCAAACGTTTACTTTTACCATGTAGGATTTAAATAAGAATGTTGTGAAGTCTCAGCTTATCTGCCAATTTTATTATCTGCACAGAAGCCTTCAGGGTCTTTCAGGAGTCTAGCTCTCAAGTGCTCGGCCACAAAGTTCCCAGAGTGCCGGAGGCTCCCTCCCTGCTCTCCTGACCACACTTTCCCTGCTTTTGCAACTCAACAGCCCTGGCAGCCAGCAAAACGTACAGGCCAAAGTGGCATTCAGTACATGCCACTGAAGAGAGGTAAGAAAAAAGCTCTATACCAGGAGAGACAAAATCTCACTTAGGCAACAGGGAAGAGGTCCTGGGGGGCCTGAGTGAAATTTACTGGGTGAGGTGAGGCTGTAGTGAAGGCAACATGCTCCTGGCGCAATCACCTTTAGCCCTTGCTATCTGTTTTGCTGTTCAGAGGTACAAAATCCTTTCATATAATAAACCTAATTGTTACCACTTACATACATATACATATATATATATATTTTTTTTTGAGACCGAGTTTCACTTTGTCACCCCTGGGTAGAGTGCCATGGCAGCATCATAGCTCACAGCAACCTCTAACTCTTGGGCTCCAGTGATCCTCTTGCCTCATCCTCTCAGGTAGCTGGGACTACAGGACCCACCACAATGCCCTGCTAGTTTTTCTATTTTTAGTAGAGACAGGGTCTCACTCTTGCTCAAACTGGTTTCACACTCCTGGGCTCCAGGTGATCCACCTACCTCAGTCTCCAGGGTGCTGGGATTATAGGTGTGAGTTACTAGTTATGGAAAGCTCTCCACATGCCAGGCACTAGGTGCTTTACAGATTGCTTTCTTATTTATGCATTTATTATGATTATTATTTACTTTTTTATCTCTCTCCACTAGCTCCACATAAGCTCCAGGAGAGAAGTTTTTTCTCTTTCTTTTTTTTTTTTTGCAGTTTTTGGGCCGAGCTGGGTTTGAACCCACCACCTTCCTCTGGTATATGGGGCTGGATAGAGTCTCAAGCTGTCGCCCTAGGTAAGAGTGCCGTACCGTCATAGCTCACAGCAACCTCCAACTCAACCTCAAGTGGTCCTCTTGCCTTAGTTTTTCTATTTTTAGTAGAGATGGGGTCTCACTTTTTAAATTTTTTTTGCAGTTTTCGGCCGGGGCTGGGTTTGAACCTGCCACCTCCGGCATATGGGGCCTCACTTTTGTTCAGGCTAGTCTCAAACTCGTAAGCTGAAGCAGTCCATCCACCTCAGCCTCTCAGAGTGCCAGGATTACGGCATGAGCCACTGCGCCTGGTTCAGGAGGGAAGATTCTTCTATTGTGTTCAAGACCATGCTTGGCATATGTAAGTATTATAATAGGTGACTGAATTCCCCACAGAGCCCCTTGAAGAAAGGGTGATTTTTAACCCCCACTTTACAGATGAACAACTTGAGGCATAGAGGCACAAGTGACTTTTGCCAAGGTACAGATCCAACAGAAGGCATAGCCAAAACTAAAAACAGGTCAGTAGTCTTTCCCATTACCCTTGCAACTGCCTGGATTCAGAAATGTCCATTCCTGGCTTTGAAGTTGGGAGCTACTACCTGTTTGTAGGACTCCTTAACTAATAATGCTAACACAGTACCAATTAACATTCACTGAGCACTTGCACTCACTACATACCAAGCACCATTCCCATGGCTTCACATGTTTTGACTCGCAGCAACTTGGAAATTACAGTCATGCATTGCATAAGGGCATTTCAGTCAATGAAAGACAGCATATACAGCTGTGGTCCCATCACATTACAGTGGCATGGATTACCTGATATGCGTCACTTGACACTGGCATTGCAGATCAAGTAGAAGAAATGACTGACATTCAGTAATGGTGCTAGGACATGTTTCTTAGATCAGTGACTCATGACTGTGTATCTCAATAAACTGGGTTTCCCAGTTTTTGTAGTTGTCTTGTTTTTGTTTTCCATATGAAAAATATATACAAGTAAAAATATGCTTTCCAAGTTTGTGTATGTACACTGTAGGTGTTCACAGGATGACAAAATTACCTAAGGATCCATTTCTCAGAAAGTATCCCGTTGTTAGCAATGCATGACTGTACTTGCTGTGATCCACTTTTGACAGTTAGCAATCTAAGTCTCTAGGGAGGTTTAAAAATGTTGCCAAAATCACAAAGCTAGGAAATGGTGAGTTCAGAATTTATAATCCAGCCATCTGGGTCTAGCACCCCACTCCTCACCACTGCCTGTGCTGCCTCAGTGACACACCATCACAGCTGTCCTGTTCAAGGATGGCAAACCAAAGGTCAGGGAAGTGGGCAAAGGTAGGGCCACTCTGCTTAGCCTGTTAGACAAGCTCTCATGTTTTCTTTTCATGTTATCTTTTTAAGCCTCACATTTGCCCTATGAAGTTACAGATGAGGACACGGGGGTTCACAGACCAGGGCTAGAAGTAGACAGAAAGTAGATTAGTGGTTGCTTAGGGCCATAGGGTTGAGAGAAAATGGGGAGTGACTGCTAATGGGTACTTTGGGGAATGATGAAAATGAAAATGTTTGAAAATTGATGATGGTGATGGTTGCATAACTGTGAATATACTAAAACAAAACACTGAATTGTATACTATTTCAATGGGTGAATTACATGGTAAGTGAATTATAATCATGTACCACATAAGGACATTTTGGTCAATGACAGGTCCTATACAGATTATAAGACTGTTATTTTTACTGTATCTTGTCTCCGTTTAGATAAGTTTAGATACACAAATAGTTACCATTGCATTACAATTATCCAGGGTATTCAGTCACATGCTGCCCAGGTTCATAGCCTAAGAACACTATGCAGTTCCACACAGCGAGATGTGTGGAGGCTGCCGCTGCACTTCTGGGTTTGTATACAGGCACTCTGTGACGTTGGCACCACAATGAAGTCCCTAGCAACGCATTTCTTAGATCAGTGATTCATGACTGTATATCTTAATAAACTGGGCATCCCAGTTTTTGTAGTTGTTTTGTTTTTTAAAAAGGGGGGGCCACATGCAATGAAGTTCCCGAAGTGGACCTTGGAACCACTGTCACCTCTTTTTTTCTTCTCACCTCTCCCATCTGTTTCTGCAGCATGTCCTGTTTCTCTGCCCCCACTGCCTGGGCCATGCACCCTCCTAAGTCGTCTCCTT
The DNA here is from genome assembly GCA_963574575.1 of Galagoides demidoff. Taxonomy (NCBI): domain Eukaryota; kingdom Metazoa; phylum Chordata; class Mammalia; order Primates; family Galagidae; genus Galagoides; species Galagoides demidoff. The sequence goes on along the minus strand of CAUYQV010071781.1, from coordinate 13,467 downwards.
GCTGCCCCCTTGCTCTCTGCGGTCTGTCCTCTGCCGAGCAGTCACAGCGATCCTTTGAAAGCATTGATGTCAGATAATTTCCCTCTTTGGCTCAGAAGTGTCTAATGACTCCCTAATAAAATTCCCTTACAATTCAGATCCTGCCCCGGCCACCTTCCTCCTTTGCGGCTCCCAAACATACTCCCTCCTCCAGGCCTCTGCACTGTGGCTTCTTTACCCTGGAATACTGTGCCTCCAGATACGCACATGGCTTGTCTAATTTCACTCGGGGCTCTGCTCAACTGTATATAGGGCTCCAAAAATACCTCCAATCAAGCTTTGCCCCACCCACCCCTGCTCCTTATTCTCTAACCCCTGACCTGTAAGTTTTAAAATAATTTCAGCGTACTTCTGACCACCTGTCTCCACCACTAGACTCTAAGACTTAGAATAATCCCCAGTACTTAGTAGACGCTCAAAAAATGGATAAATGAATCTGAAGCCAAAGCCCTGGTTCCTTTCTGCCCCTGGACTAATCTAACAAAGAAGCTACCCTTTATCTGTGACCCTCTCTGTGCCAATCTGTGCACTGCTCATCTTGAAATCCTACCAGGTTGGGAGCTATGGAAGGGCCGGGTCTGCAGGCTGTTTTTTCTTTTTTTGAGATAGATTCTCACTATGTTGCCTTCGGTAGAGTGTTGTAGCTTTACAGTTCACAGCAACCTCAAAAATTGGGCTTAAGAGATTCTCTTGCCTCAGCCTCCCAAGTAGCTGGGACTATAGGTGCCTGCTGCACTCCTGTTTGTTTATTTATTTATTTTTTGTAGTTGTCATTGTTATTTAGCAGGCCCAGGCAGGGTTCAAACCCGCCAGCCCCAGTGTATGTGGCTGGTGCCCTAACCACTGAGCTATGGCGCCACACCCCATAATGCAGTCTTAAATGACATATGTAAATCTTTTGTTGACAGAACAGGAAGATAAATTTTAAAACCAATGGGAAGAGCTTAATTTCTCAGCTCCTAAACAGAGCAAAAGGGCCACCTTCATGCTCACTACTCTGAAAAATCCCTGGGCCCCACTCCTGGGGCACTTAAGATCTTAGAGTCAAGCTCAAGTGCTCCTTGGAATGCCTTAGGGAGTGACCTGAGCCAGGGAAAGCTCCTCACAGAATGGAATTTGCCAGCTAAGCCCAGAAAACCGTGTGAACAGCAGGCAAACTTAAAGCAAGCACTTAGTGAAATTGCTTTCTGCTATCTCACAGAAAAATAATAGCATGCCAGGCTGGCTTAGGGGAAAATACTCCTGTAAATAGGGCTGTGCTTTACTCCCCAACACCCACTCTCTCACACACACAAGCCTTCAAGGACTCCCCCTATCAACAGGGAGAGCCATGATGCCCCAGCCGGGTCGCTATTCTCCACTCCAACACTCTAGGGCGCTCCAGGAACTCCGCATGCGCTTCTTGTTCCTGTTCCTTCCATCGTCTGGCATGCTCTCCCCTCCTTCCCATGTAGGTGAAACTCTACTCATTCTTTGTTGCCTCCTTTGCAAAGCCTTCCTCTCCCACCCCTCCCATATTGCTCCTTTCTGTGACAGGTGACACTTAGTTCTGACCTGTAGGTGTCAGAACCTACCTAGTCATCCAATTTCCCTCAGTGACAAGGTTAAAGATGACAAGAGAACATCCCCACGGGGGAACTTACTGTCTAGTGAGGGAGACCAAAGCAAAGAACTACATAATTGCAAATGGGGAGAAGGTGTGGTGAGAGACACCATTACAGCCAGGTGGGGATGACAGAAAATCGGAACAGGTGGGCTTCTCTGAGGAGGTGACATGAACCTGGTTCCTGACAGATGATTAGGAGTATAACCAAGCAAAGAACAAGGAGAAAACTGTTCTAGGCAGAGAGCACGTGTGAAGATATGGAGCCAGACAGGAAAGCAGTTGACTCCAGGAACCAAATGGTGGCGAGAGGGGAGGCAGACCTTTTAACAGGTACCAAGCCCTCAGAATTGCTGGCCTTTGTTTTGTCTCCCCTCTCCTCAGAAAGGACACAGCCTTTTACTTTATTCCTCTTCCTGCCTCCAGCTGCAGACCAAGACACCTGGTGCTTAACAGGCATTCAACGAGGGGGCTACAATGTCCCCAGAGATGGGCCAGCGGGCTCTCCTCCTGTCCTCCCCCCTCCCCCCAACAGCAAGTCCTCAGTTGGCTCCCCTAACTGAAGCACTCAGGCACTGGTTAACCACAAGACTAGTCACAGAAACCAAGGCTGGAATGGGAGCAGCTGCAAGAGCTACAGTTACGTCCTTGACAAATGCCACTGACAACCCTAGTTGGCAGATGTGACCACCACATGGTCCTTGGAGACCAGATTCTCAGGGTAAACTTCTATCAGATGGCACTCTGGTATAGGAGGGCCTGCCAAAATTACGAGCCCCAAGACTTCAATTATCAGTTTAAAAGTTCAAAATAATTTCCAAGGTTTAGTAGTTTCTTGATTAAAAAAAAAAATTCAAAGATAAAAACACAACTGGGTGGCAAGAATTTCCAAGTTGTCCAGGTGCCCTGTCCTCTATCTCCCCTGATGAATTAGCCCCTGGCTAATGACCCAGAATTCTGTCATTTTCAATAACAAACTCACAAATTGCACTTTGAATTCTTCCTTTCTGGGAAATGGATTTTCAACTATTCTGAACTAATTGTTTAGGCTAAGCCAAACTATAGTTTTTAGCCCTTCTTGGAAGGGAGGGGAAGAGACATTACATATAATTTGAGAGCATCTTATGAAGAAAGACAATTACAAAACTTGTGCCTAAGTCATGCAGGCCACCGTCCTCTTTGGGCTCTTTAAATTTCATGTAGGGATCTTACTGTAATTTTTTCAACATGCTTCCCTCTAGTGAGGGTAAAAAGGGACTGCAGACGCCAGCCTTCTTGTGAAATTCCACTTCTTCAAGACCTTTGCAAATGCTGTACCCCCATCCCTTCACAACTACCCTTCCCTCCCCTCTTACCCAGCTAACTCCTCCTCCAGATCTCACTGTAAAGTCCATGTCTTCAGAAAGCCCTTCCCTTCTTTACCCACCCCATCTAAATTAGGCCTCCACTATTCTCTTATAAAATCAGTTCATGGTATTTACCACAATTCATAATTATATATTTGTGTGCATTTGGTTAACATTTACCCCTCTTCCTTCCCCATTACAGTGCAAGCTCCATGTGGACAGGAACATGCTGGCGCTACATCTGTATATCTAGTGCCTAAAACAACTTGGCACACAGTAAGTGCTCTCTCTCTCTCTCTCGTTCTCTTTCTATATATATATTTTTAATGGTTAGCAGCTTTTCTTTAGTTTTTTTCCCTAAAGATGGTATGCCCAATATTGACTCTAGTTTCTTGGGATACAAATTATTCATGGTATCTACAAAATGTAAGGGCTTATTAAAATGTCTGCTCTAGTCCACATACTGTGTTTGTTGCTTTAAATGCTATTGCTAATTCTCACAATGGCCCTGCAAGGTAGAGATAATCACCCCACTTTACAGACAAGGACCCCAATGTCCAGAGCGGTCAATTAAATTCCTCATAGTTATATACCTTGTAAGCAGTGGCAACACCAGACTTTAAACCCTTCAAACCCAGAGTCAAGACTCTGTGCTCCTTCTGCTCAGTCCTCCTCAAATAGGGTACACAACCCACCAAAGGTACACCCCAGCAGGCCGAGGAGCATGAGAAACCACCAGACAATGTGTGGCCTACTTTTGGTATTTCTTTTTTTCCTGATGATAACACAAAATATTTTTATGTTAGACCGACAGATATATTTTAAGGTGTAATGTATAGTAGCACTATTCAAAGGAATTTAAAAAACAAAACACAGAAGTTAAAAAGAAATTTCATGCCTGTTGTTGCCCAGGCCTGTCTCAGAAACTTCCTTGGGAAAACATGAAAAGCACTTATTTGTCACTCTGTCTTCATATTATGTCCTTTTTCCTTGTTGCTGTATTTTTTTAAATGTCAACATTCCAACCTCAATCTTCATTTTCTGCTCCTGTCTGATTAAAATATTTAATGAAAATGGTGGTGTGTCAACCATGGCATGTCATTTTCGAAGTCATTTATGAGGACACCTTTGTGTAGGTACAATAAATCTGATTGATTTTTATTACACATCTTAGTTTAGAATCACTTTTACATTCCTAGACAAAGAGATGATACAAATAAATATCAATTGTAAAACTTAGAGCCCCAAGTATTGGCATATTCTTTGTCTAAAGGTAGCCAAAGAGAAGGTCAAGATCAATAGCAACTCCAAGGAGCCATAAAGCCCACCACTTCTTGCCTGCCCCAGGATCACTCCTTTCATAAATAACCTCGAAAGCGTTTCATTCAAGAAAGGAGGGCAGGCAGAAAGGTGACAGATTTCTGAACAACACAAGACAAGGCCTTGTGTGATAGACAGTAGCCAGGCCCACTATTCTTATCCAGTTCCCTCTGAGCATTTTCAGTATGGCTTTTAGAGTACATTAATAGCCCCATTTTCATCCACGGATGGGGTTTAGATGGTCCAAGGTGTTGTTTGCACTATGCCTCCACCTCAAGTGGGAAATGTTGAGGCAGAACTGATATCCTGTGTTAACAGGGAATCGACACTTCTCAGAAACTTGGCAATGGTTCTACATTCAGTGAGGAAGGACTTACTAGAGTCTGACAGGAAAACAAGTAGAGAGCGGCCCATGCCTGAGCTGCAGCTCTCTGGCGCCCTGGGTCATGGAGGTGTGGGTGGAGCAATTCAAGCAGCATGCAGGCTTAGGGGGAACGATCCAACATCCAACGTTAGGTCAGAGTCTTAAGAAAGTGCTTCATGCCTATGATTTGTGGCCTTGCGCTCTGAATCCAGGGGTCTTGTGACTTTAAAATACCAAGCCAGATACATTCTACTGATCAGAGCACACAGGGGTCTGAAGAAGGTTGCACCAACAGTCTCAAACTCCTTCTGCTGATAATCACTAGATCCTGTTAAGACTTCAGCAGCTGCAGCTGGCATGACGGCCCTCAGATGGCTTGGACCATTCTAGCATGACTACAGACATTAAAAACCTGGTCCCTCAGTGGGCTTGGTGGATCCTCTACATACTTGGTTCAATTCAGAACCGAATGCAGTAGCTTTCTGGTGGCAGCAATACATTCTACCATCTGCTCTATTCAGATATTTATCGGATCCATTCTGAGAGAGGAAAAGCACCAGAGACTGCTTGGAAAGGGACAGCTTCCCTCCAAGTGGGTGTTCCTTTACTGTGTCCACAGACCACCACATGAACACAGCTTAGTACAAGGTGAGTTTGTTTTAAGAATCATGCCTGTCAACCTGGCTTCCTTCTTTTACTTTTGTAGAAAAGTTCTATGTGTCACTTAACCACTCTCGGTCAGAAAAGCCATCTTGAGATCTTAGTATTAAGGTCTGGTGTCACTTGTAGTTTTCAATTCTCAGATATGCTACATGAATATTTTTGGCCTACAGAATTCAGACTAACTTTGAGGAAATATGGTGGGAGAGACATGTGTAACCAGCAGATAACCATCTTAGGCTATCCACCTCATTGTTTGGTTCCTATTCAAACGGGCAAATTCTTAGTAAACAAGAAAGAAACACGTTTGATCTAGAGAAAAGATGAGGGAAGCCTCCATTATGCTCTGGGAACTGCCAAAAAGGGTCCTTGGGTACAAAAAGAATGGTTACTAAAAAGGAGATAAGTGGCCAGACAACAGAGCTCCATCTTGCAGAATGTTAAGACATTGCACTTGGTACCTCCTCTTTCCCACAGGTTCTGATCCAGAATTGTGCCCTGGGAACTGAGCAGCTGAGTTAAAATATAATAAATAACTCAGGGCCCACCTGAGTCGCCACTGTCCTGAGGCACCGTGCCAGCAAGGTGCACCAGTGTGGCAGACCTGGGGACTCCTACTGTCCTCTCAGGCTTGGCTCATGGACTCAGACATCCCTGTGGGAGTGCTTCCAGCCTGGATTAGTCATTAAATGGGCCTTTAATACAGACAAAAGGCAATAACTGCACATTAGTATACTTCTAAAATTGGTCAAGTTCTGGGTCTCTCTCTTACAGACACGCATGGACACACTCACAGAACACAGGCACCACTGTGCTCACACACCCATACACACTTAAGAGCTTCTCTGGGGGGAATATGAGTTAACAGTCACCTGATGACCAACATAAAACGAAGCTTCGAATCTCAATAATACAAGAAACTAAAACTTACAAACCAAACTAGTATATGTAAACGGGAATTCTGAACTCTCCTCTGAGCCTATTCGATCACACAGCCATTCCTCACCAGTGTCTCAGGCTCCACCTGGAGGGAGCCCCAGTTCTAGGGTTCGGTGAGTTCTCTGCTGAAAGCAGGCAGGGCTCCTTTACTTCCGACGGTTATGTCTTCCCTTCCCACTGCGCTGAGTCTCGTGTCCATCTCTGCATCTGCCTAGTGACTCTTTGGCTCTTTATGCCAATATGGAACAAAATGGGGAATTCAAAAGTGCCACTATGTGTCTCCTTCCCTCAATTCTAGTCCCGCCAGTGAAGGCAGAGTCAGCCTCCCTTCTCCCGCAAAATAGGCCCACTGTAGCGCACACACTGGAGGCAGATGATGGGCCTATCTATGCAAGGATGCTCAGAGGATGTGTGCATGGGAAAAGATGGTGACAAATAAAGAGTAAAGTGACATGGTGTATTTTATGACATGGCACCGGCTTGTAGACTCAGGCCTTTGATAGGATGGTCATGGTTTTGAGGTTTTAAAGAAGTTGTTTCCCTAAATGCTCCAAGGAGGCAAAGGGAATGGTATTTCTATTGCTTCCAACATTGAATCCCTCAGGAGCAGAGATTGGAAGAGACTTCCTCATTGAGCAGATCCAATTCTCACAGATGTGCATGGAAGCGAGGTTCTGATGGTGCCCACCTGGGGCCTGGATCCAAATGAGATTTCGCATTTCTCTCTATAAGAACAGGCACGCGTTCAAGTTCTAGGGCCTTTCAACCTCAGTGGCATTTTATCCTAAGGCTCCAAAGATGTGGTCCTGCCAAAGTAATTCTGCCCTATTGTTCAACAAGAAGGGAGCCCAGTGTAAAGAACAGGCTAGAAAAGGAGAGGGGAGAGAAGTGAGGGCAGGAGAAGGGGAAGGAAAAGAAGAAAAGGGAGAAGGGAAGCAAGGTCACTGGTCATTCTCTTGCTTTCCACTTGGACTACTGCACTTTACCTTACCCATGCATTTCTGAGACGCTAATTAAAAGACGTTTCCCAGAGGGACTGAGTGCCGGATTAGGACCAGCACGTTCGACCAGATTAAGTTGGTTAATCTGCAAAGAGGCCATTGCTTCTCCTCAGGGGAACAGTTCTGAGTTTAGGCTCAAGTCCTCTCTGCAGCTTTTTGTCTCTTCTCTCAGAAGGCAAATGCTGTTTACGCCCTGGGAGAGGAGGAACTGGCTTTACTTTGGAACCAGCCCCCGAGACTGTGGATAAAGCTGAGATGCAGGGGTTCCTGAGGAAGAAGAAGAGGAGGATCCCGACTTCCTTCCACTTTTAGGCCTGCAAAAGTCAAACACACGTTTATATTGCACATCCCATCTTCATCCCTGACACATCAAGTACAATTAACATTCCAAGTGGCCTTTCTCCAGTGCTGAAAACCAGCATACTTTCAGCTATGAAATCACTAGGCTGGCACAGCCTGACCCTCAGGGCAAGGCTAATACGGCGGCATCCCAACAGAAGGCTGAGGGAGGGACAATTTTGTAATTGTTCTTCCATTAAAATCAAAGCTTGACTGTCATCTTTTTTTTTTTTTTAAGACACGAGTCTCAAGCTGTTGCCCTGGGTAGAGTACAGTGGCGTCACAGCTCACAGCAACTTCCAGCTCTAGGGCTTACGCAATTCTCTTGCCTCACCCTCCCAAGTAGCTGGGACTACAGACGCCCACCACAATGCCCAACTATTTTTTGGTTGTAGTTGGCATTGTCGTTTGGCAGGCCCGGGCTGGATTTGAACCTGCTAACTCCAGTGTATGTGGTTGGTGCCCTAGCCACTTGAGCTATAGGCACCGAGCCACTTGACTGTCTTCTCCAAATTGACAAAACAATATTAAATTTGCAGGTAGAATTTCTTCCATTTGGGGGTTTCCACCTAGTTATTTTCCTGAAACTTCTAATCTCAAATTTAATGAAACAGAATTTCTACTCTTACACCAAATGGATGAGGTAAACTTAGCACAGAGGCCTGGAGCCTGAGTAGTGGATTTCTACATCTACACACCCAGGTTTGAACTTCAGCTCTGCCACTTACTTGCTGGGTTTCCTTGGATGTGGCTAATTTCTCAAATTTTCTAAGTCTTAGCTATCTCATCTGTAAAATGGGACTGACGATAATATTTACAAGATTTTTTTCTAGGAAATTATTAAAAGAATTCTTACAAAGCACTTAGGATGAGACCTGACACCTAGTGGGAACTGAAGAACTGACCCCAATTTCAGCAGGAGACATGCTTCTTACAGGTCTGGGTGCATTAAGCATTCTTGTATTCAGTATACCTGGCATAGTGTCTCGACCATAAATATTTTGGGAAGAAATAAGTAAACGCAGAAGTAATATGGCATTATTTTTTAGCATGTTCTGCAAAGCATTCCATGAGAAGCAAACACTCTTGTCACCCTTTACCTTGGTTTGTCCTTGTTCAAATATGTTCTGTTTGTTGTTCAAACACAAGTCATCCAAGCCACTCACCTGGCCTTAGGTTTCTTATTTGCAGTGCTTTCGAAGGATGATGCATCCACCTGTATCTCATCTTCATCCTGCAGCGCTGCATCCAGTGCAGCCTGGACCTTGGGGGCGATGGCTGGGCCCTCATAGTCTCTGGTGGTCCGGCTGGGCATGTCCAACTCTAACAGCACAATGTTTTCTGCCTGCAGAATCACAGCCATCACCAGCCATCCACCAGGAGGTTGGTCTCCTTTCAGACACAGGGAGGGCAAGCAATCTAGGTCCCTCCAAGAACAGAACTATTCAGGGCCTGCCGTGAAAGAACCTGCCTACAAGAAGTAATGTGGGCTCGGCGTCCGTAGCACAGTGGTTACGGCGCTAGCCACGTACACTGAGGCTGGTGGGTTCGAACCTGGCCCAGGCCAGCTAAACAACAATGACAACCGCAACAAAAAATAGCCAGGTGTTGTGATGGGTGCCTGAAGTCCCAGCGTCTGGGAGGTTGAGGCAAGAGAATCACGTAAGCCTAAGAATTTGAGGTTGCTGTGAGCTGTGACACCACAACACTCTACCTGGGCAACAAAGTGAGATTCTTGTCTCAAAAAAAAAAACAACGAAAAAGTAGTAATGTAGTTTCATCATTTTTTTCCTGGTGGGATTCAGGTGATTTTTATTTTCTTCTCTATGCTTTCCTGTATTTTCCTTCTCTTTCTTTTAAACAATGAACATGTTTTATAGCCTAAGGGAAATGATCCAGGAAAAATTATTAATTAAGCAAAACCTATGTATTACTGACAATTTGAAAATAGAAAAAGGTATGAAGAAGAAAATAGTAATTACCAATAATGTCACCACCTGCAGCAGCACGGATGAACTCTGCAGCTGCCGAAGGGAGAAGGCAGTGGGACTGTATGTGTGTGACAGTGCGCGTGCTTATATGTGCGCTTTAAAACCCGACTGGGCCCCACCTCATAACTGGCTTTGTGGATTGATTCCTTCCTTCCTTTGGTATCTGGTGCGAGCCTTTCCTAATTCCTCAGACAAGAGTACAGAGGGAAGAGCACCCACAGTTTCATACCTGCCATCTTCTCCTCTAACTCCTCCTAGTCAGTGAAGCTCTAGCCCCAGGGCTCCAGGGGTGGGGCAGGTGGAGCCACTGCAGGGAGAAGGTGAAGAGAGAGAATGGCTCCATTTTCCAGCTTTAGATATTCAGATAGTGCATAAAATTTCTCCAGAAGAAGCATGTCTACTGCTAAAGACATATGAGAGTCTCTGCTGCTTTAAATTCTACTTTTGAATCCAGTTAGATCCCTAAAACCCGGCATGTTTGATTTGGGCCCTTCAAAATCATGTTTTTGGCTTAAGACATGAAATAACTGGCAAGAGATGCACCATCAGCAACTACTAGAAAAATGCTTGTGAGGATGCTGAGTGACATACCGCTCATCATCCACCATATAAAACCCCCCTGATCTTCTTGCACTTCCTTTTCTTTATTTTAAATGAAGTGCCAGAAAGAACAGTGCCTGGGGAACAAACTAATCCTAATCTTCTGTTTGGCTCTGGTTGCCAAGGGAGATTCACATTTTTTCCCTTTTAAGTGAAAATCTTTCATTATAAAAATAATGCAGGTTCTCTGTTTATAGTTATAAAATGCAGGTAAGCAATAAGAAGAGAATTTAGGCTGAGCATACTTCCACTAACCAGAGATAACCAGTTCACATTTTGATCTATTTCATAACAGACTTTTTTATTCATATATACACTTCTGGTATAAATTTTTTTATAACTGGACATTATGTCTCCAAGTTCACCTACTTGCCAGCTACCTGACTCATTGCATCAAGTAGGTAGGAGAGTTCAATTAGAGAAAGCAATAGAGGGTCAAGAACATAGCAAGTACTTACAAATAGATGCTCTCAAGGCATTTTTTTTTTTTTTGAGAAAGAGTCTCATTATGTCCCCCTTGGTACAGTGCCATGGTGTCACAGCTCACAGCAACCTCTAACTCTTGGGCTTAAATGATTCTCTTGCCTCAGCCTCCCAAATAGCTGGGACTACAGGCACCCGCCACAACACCCAGCTATTTTTTGTTGTTGTTGTTGTTATTGTTGTTGCGGTTGTCATTGTTGCTCTAGCTGGCCCAGGCTGGGTTTGAACCCACCAGCCTCAGTGTATGTGGCTGGTGCCGTGACCACTGTGCTACAGGTGTCGAGATTCTCATGGCATTTTTATTGTGAAATATTTTTTGGTCATTAAATAGTCCTCAATTACATCACTTTAAATGACTACATGATTGACATGCTATTTTTTCTTTTTTTTTTTTTTTGAGACAGAGTCTCAGTTTGTTGCTCTCAGCTGAGTGTCATGACATCATAGCTCACAGCAATCTCAGACTCTTGGGCTCAAGTGATCTTCTTGCTTCAACCTCCCAAGTAGCGAGGACTACAGGTATGTCCATTACACCCAGCTAGTTCTTCTATTTTTAGTAGAGACTGGGTCTCTCTCTTGCATAGGCATGTCTGGAACTCCTGAGCTCTAGCAATCCACCCATCTCGCCCTCCCAGAGTGCTAGGATAACAGGTGTGAGCTACCATGCCTGGCCCTGACATGCAATATGCAAGATGGAAGTACTAGAAGTTCTTTACCACAAGCCCATTTCCTGTCACAAGGCATCTGCATTCTTTCCTGCCTTCCCACAGAACAGTCTGAAGTTTTTTTTTTTGAGACAGAGTCTTGCTTTATTGCCCTCGGTAGAGTGCCGTGGCATCACAGTTCACAGCAACCTCCAACTCCTGGGCTTAAGTGATTCTCTTGCCTCAGCCTCCTGAGCATGTGGGAGTATAGGTGTCCACCAAAATGCCTGGCTGTTTTTTGTTGCAGTTTGGCTGGGGCCGGGTTCGAACCCACCACCCTCATTATATGGGGCTGGTGCCCTGCTCACTGAGCCACAGGTGTCACCCTGAAGTTTATTGTTAATGTTTGCTGTCCACTATGAACAGATGGCTACACTCTCCTCCTTCCCTAGTCTTGACTTTCTAAATCTTATTCTAGAGGATTAAATATCATACTTACTACAACAGTCACCAATATCACAACCTGTGTCTCGTGTGATCATTTATACGGTCGTGACATTATTCTACTTTATTATTATTATAAGTTATCATTATTGTTATTATATTTATTTATTTGTCATAATTGTTGTTATTGTTATAAATATCTTCAACTACTTCTGGAAAGCACCAGGGCACAAACTCTGGGCAGAACACTGTCCTAAGGATTTACATAGATCTAAACTACTTCAAAGAAGAGAAAAGGAAAAACCCCCAAACAATCTTCTCACCCTGTATCGAGCCTCTGGACGCATCATCATGGACATTCTTGCATGCTGGCTCAGTGGTCTCTTATACCCCACGGCTGAGACTGGCCGCTTCATCATCTGCTGATTCCTGGAAATGGATTGTAGTGTTAGAGGCCTGGCTGAAAATGTGTCCCACAGCCCTGGCCCCAGGATTGGCCCTGTGGAACAAGCATTTAGAAAACTCTGAGCCAGACAGAACCTGAAGCAAGTAACTTTCTGGACCAAGGAATGACGTAAGTAGGGCAGGAGCTGCTTCTATTTTCTGCTTGAGTTGCTTTCTGATTCAGATGTGAGTGTCATTCATCTTTTAAGCCAGAAGGGAGCTTAGTCATCATCCAGTTCTTAGATGGCAGACACAAAAGCCTAGCTGTCAACATTCCCCACCTCTGCACCCTTAGCAGACGACTCCCATCTTCCCAGCAGGGCTCAGACTCAGACTGAGAGTCCTCAACACTGTGGGTCAGGCTGACACACAGAAAACACTTCTGTGGGGCCCCTCACTTGGCCTAGCACATGCTTCACTCCACAACTAGGGGAATGGAAATGCAGGAGCTTGAGTAAGGTCGTTAGTTTACTGTGACAAAGTCTTCCAATTCTGAAATATTTCCACACCCATCAATAAACTTTTACCTGGTGGATCCCCAGCAACTACAAAGTTAGAAATGCCATTGATTCTTGGTTAAAATGAATCAAACTGTGCTCTTACCATACCCTTTTGTCCAAGTCTAACTTATCAACATTTTCGCCCTTCTCCCCCCATGGAAGTCTACTTAAAGTTAATAGTGACTTACTCCAGTCTGGTTATAGGGTGTAATTTCCAATGATCTTCCTCTTCATCAAAGAATGATCTATTCATAATTTTATTTTTTTCTTCCAGAGGAATAAAGTTTTCTATAATAAGATGCCTGTAAGAGCACACAGAATATGGGTGAATACAGATGAAGAATACACATGGAGTGCTGGTTATCTGGTCTCATGTACAATGAGTAATTAGATAAGACTCAAGGAATCCAGCAAGCATTTACTGAGCAGGTACTATGGACCTAACATCATGCAAAGAGCAAGGATACAGATATAAATGTCATGTTCATGCCTGAGACAAAGAGGTAATGGTGCAGCACTCTTACATATGACAGGTGCTGACATTGGTCTGATTTAGAAATATGGAGAAATTACTTCTGATTTTTTTTTTTTTTTTTTTTTTTTTGATACGGAGCCTCAAGCGATCCCCCTGGGTAGAGTGCCATGGCATCACAGCTCATAGCAACCTCCAACTCCTGGGCTCAAGCGAGTCTCCTGCCTCTGCCTCCCAAGTAGCTGGGACCACAGGCGCTTGCCACAACGCCTGGCCAT